>JAGFPH010005668.1:50056-92710 GCA_018207615.1 Philaenus spumarius
ACTTGATTTGATGAGGTGATCGTTAGATACATGGTAGAATATTGTACATGATACTATGAGGTGATCGATAGACGCATGGTAGACCAAGCAGCTGAACCGCTGAAGTGAGTTGAGTGAATATCAAAAATTAAGTTTATATGTTTTAGTATATCAACCAACTATTTGGGAAATCGGTCTACTCACGAAGGATCTGTGTGCGAAATATATTAGTATAATTTGTTTGCACCTCTGGATCCAGCCTCGACTTGCAGCGGAAATACTCACTTTGCGAGTTTGCACCTCGACCTTGCGACCTCAGATTATCGATCATATCGTCTGGTTCCCCCAAAATCGATAAAAACGTAAAATACCAAAACAACGTACCAGGTAGCAGCCTCTGATCCGAGTACAACTGCCGAGATGCAAGCGAAGAAAAGTAGTCCATAATCCGCGGACGCAAGGTTGAGGTGCAAACGCGCAAAGTTAATTTTATTTTTCCGCTGCGAGCGGTACGAAGTAGACCGTGACCCGGGGCTCGTGGCTGAAGTGCAAAATAATTCTACTAAAATATTACGTACACGTAGGCGCCTTCATTAGTAGACAAATTTTCCAAATAGCTGGTTAAAGCCCTAAATCATACACATTTTATTTTGGAAATTCGCTCAACTCACGTAAGCGGTTCAGCTCAAAATATTTTAACTCATAGTAATTTAATATTGTTTAGCATCTCAGCTTTGAGGTTATTATTAATGCTAAGTTTTTACAACTAAAAATATATTTTACAAAGTATACTTAATTGTCTAAACGGTATGGTGTACACAAATTTGGAAGTTAAGGTTTAGAATAAAACAAGTTATGGGATTCAGTACTTTTAGAATCCACGATACAGAAATAATAAAAAACGTCCCAAGTCAACTTATTCAATTAGTTTCTCTTGGGAACATATCAAAGGCAACCAGGAAAGCCAATTGAATCATTTGTGGGACGGAATTCAATTTGGCGAACGAGGACATTCAATGTGTATGTACAAACAACCACATGATTGCAGTTATGCCACAAAAACATTGTTTGACCAAGTATGTTCTGTTGTCATAGCTTTTACAACGTTATGTCATCGCTAATTAGTATTATTAGCCTTTAATTAAAACTTGATTTGCACCAATTTATTACTAAAAACAGATCTTGTTTAAACTTAAAAAGCTTAAATAATACAACACCTAACTACTAAGCCCTAAACTAATAGTTTTAACTGTTCCAAATGTACAAACAAAACTACAAAATTTCAAGCGTGCATGCATTGCGGTTCAGTACAGTCTATGATTATTATATATAGATTCTACAAGTTCTAATTAATTTCTGTCATATAAAATTAATTTATAGTTAAACTAGTTGCTCCGCCATGAGAGCCCATATGATATTTTCTAGGGGGGGGGGGGGGGCTATACCGGAGTGTGGGACCTAACACGTTCAGTGCTAAGGACGCACGTGTGAGCTTGACACTGAACACTATGAGAAGCGGCCGATGCAAAGTGCATTGCGTTCTTCGCACGTCAACACCCGTACTGGGAGTATTTTCAATACAAGATGCATTGCGTGCTTCGCACGCCAACCCCCGTGTTGGGAGTATTTTTAATATGCATAGCATTGCGTGCTTCGCACGAAAATTTTGGCATATGTGCTATGAACGCACATGTGCGCCCCCTTTAAAATATTAATAATTATTTCATAGAAAGGTTGAAAAATAAAAAATAAAGTGATTTCTACTCATTTAAATATAAGCATAAAAAATAAAAGGTCAGCTCCTAGCATAGGAAATATGAAATTTACGTAGCAGTAAACGTGTTATGTACCCTCCCCTAATTCGGCAAAAGGAGTCCAGGGATATGTTTGACCTCCCCAAGAAAACTTTTAAAATTTTGAAGCCAATTTGGCTGTTCAGGTGAAATATTAACCAGCACAACATTGAGTCTGTACCTTTACACTGTACATTTATACGCAAAGACCTATAACACTCCTAGAGGCCACACCAAGTAGTGACCCAGCAGTTTATGTTTGAACTCCTGTAAAAAATAAAATAAGTGTGTGTAAAATCAAACGGACATAACGTGTAAGACTTTATTTAGTGCTAATTTCTTTAAAGAAAAATACCTGTCTATAATTAATAATATACATATTTTCCTTTCCCTGGGAGCTAGGGGTGGGGGCCATGGCCCCCCTCTGCCCATAGGTATGGGCGCCCTTGGGCTCCTTCCCTGCGAAATCCAATTACGAATACAATACAAACAGATTATTGTATACTCTAAAAGTTTCACGGAAATTACTGTTGATTAGGACAGATGCACTTAGATCTAAGTAGGGTGGTAGGGGTTATAAACGTAATATCGACAGAAATCGAAATAGACAAGCAACATTCCCAAGTATGTTTACTTACGGCAATCGTTGTAATTTCATCATTATTATTTAAATAATCAATAATCAACATTTCAATCACATGTTGATGTTGCGAACTAAAGGAAACAATATAAGTCTAGGAGCATAATGAGACGCGTTTGACGCGTGTCACGCGACCTTGCACAGCGCGACTTTTTGTAACATTCGTAGATGAATGGATTAGTGCATATTGACATCGCTACGTTACGCAGCGCGACTCGCGTTCCACGGCAGTCACGTGGCACAGTGGCAGTGACACAATTTCTCGTGCCTCGCGTCACACGTTATCGTTAATATTAGCGTAGCAGTCACGATGAACTTGAATAAAAATACATTTTCTCTATAAATAGACATCCAATTTTTATGATATTTAAAATATACAAAAACAATATGTATATATGTATAAATGTAATGTGCAAAAATTTAAATCTACGATAATTTTTAACTAAATATGCCATCAATTTGAACGCATAATTATCAATGAATATGTTTTTATCAACAATTGTTTTTTTTTATAAAAATACTCATCCGATTCGTTTAAAATGTATAACACATATAAATAATATATGTATACAAAAAAAAAAAAAAAAAACTCTACGACAATATTTAAGCACATAGGCCATCAATTTTATAATTCTAGGCGCAACACAGTAGGGTTGAACTCTCATACTAAACATACTTATTACCGAAATAAAAACGTTAACATCACTCACTATTTCTTTAATTTTAGGGGGGCTTATATATATTTTGACTATCTTGATTAATTATTATGTCAGTTAAGTTATATATTTATTTTTTTACTAGACTTGCGCAGTCCATCATATCTTTTAATAAGATTTTAATGAAGATGTTTATAGATACGCATTCTATAGACTATGCTTAGTAAAGTTGCTGGCCTATTGACTTAAATATTATAGTAGAGATATCATTTTTGTATATTGTATTTATACATATATTGTTTAAATATATTTCAAATTTCATGTAAATTGGATAAATATTTTTCAAGAAAATAGATTTGTTTTGACGATATGTTCAGTATAACTTTCCATGACTATATATTTATAATCTCAGTGTCTGGTATAGGCCTATTATCAGATTCCGAGTTTAGATCTAATAACCATAGTTTTATCCATGGAATCATTCATTTTGAACATTCTAACAAATAAAATTAATGAAAATACAAGTGTCTACTGAGCCAGAGTTGGGAGCAACTGCGTTGAAATATGCGTTCCCCAACGCGACGCGTGTGGCTCGATAGTGTCATGCAGGTCGCGTCATGTCATCTCACACGCGTCAAACGCGTCTTAATATGCGCTTAGCCTAATATGTAACACGTTATTCAAGTTGATTCTTAGTCAGTCAGTCATTCAGTCAGTCATCAGTCAGACATCAGTCAGTCATTCAGTCAGTCGTCAGTCAGTCATCAGTCAGTCATTCAGTCAGTCATCAGTCAGACATCAGTCAGTCATTCAGTCAGTCGTCAGTTAGTCGATCAGTCAGTCATTCAGTCAGTCATCAGTCAGACATCACTCAATCATTCAGTCAGTCATCAGTCAGGACAAATTAACTTGTACATATAGCTGTGTAGAACCAGATTGAATTTAAGTATATTGAGTATGTAGCACTTCAAAATTCTAAACTATCCTGAGTAATAAACTAAAATAAATATAGTTTACACCAAAATTATGATTTAAATATTTCATGTTGACGTTTTTTACTGTTAGAAATGATTTATTGTTTTGATGTAAGTATATAAAAGGTAAATTATGTTTGTAAATTTGAATGTCCAAAGCATGGTTGAATCTGTAGTTGAGAAAGTTTCTATTAGACGTGCTACAAAAATTCTGATTATCAAATCATTTAGAAAATAATGTATTTCATGCGAATTTGTATAGTGTCCCAGAAACATTTATTACCAAGAAATAACTCTTCACGCCTCAAACGTCGAATCCCGAACTTGTTCCTCTCGCACTACTCTCACGACAAGTAAATTTGATTACAAACATAATAATTACTTTCTATCGATAGTATTTTTGTTGATATTACCTAAAACTTTATTTTGTTGAATTAATTTTATTATTATATTTTTTAATATTATACAAGCTATTATTAGTGACCTTTTATTTCTTACAAGCACCAAAACAAGGTTTATATATTGCGTTGTCAAAAATCAAATAGAAGGTATTAATAATTGTTTTATTTTGTTCTTAAGGTATACGTAATTGAAGTTAAATCAGTATTTTACCGCATGTAAATTGTACTTTTTGTAGAAAGATATTGTTTTGTAACGTTTATTGTCAGAGTTGTATCACACATAGTGACGTTTGAAAGCGTGACTTGAGTAAATAAAGTAATCATTTTTAAATAACCTACTTTTATAAAGCAAGGCTCGCTTTTTATTTCTCAACTTAGGCCTACCCAACACTTAAGAAAAAAATACTTATTGTGAATTATTTTTTAATAAACGCATCTCTTTAAGTAGGCGTTGCAGGAAAAAACAATTTTCCTTCCACAATATTGATGATATAAAAAAAAAACTTTATATTTACCACTAGTGGATGTCTGTATACTTGGCTCACGCAATTTTAATTATATATCACGTCACGTCATGAAGACGTAAGCATAAACGACAACATTTTACCTCAAAAAATTCTACGGCTAGGCTAGGTTTTACATTGTGATATTTCTACATTAACAGCACATTTTACAACATATGAGAAAACGTTGTTAAATTTTGACAACACTATCAGTTTCATGCATTATTGATAATTATCAATAATGAACTTGTCAATGCTAATGTTATGTGAAAGCATTTAATCAAACTTTACCAACGAATAGCTTTGATGATATTGTGTTTTAATTAAAGCTACTGTAATTATTGTTTCATGAAGAGATTTTATATTCAATCAATATGATTTGTTTGTATTATACCCTTTAGTTACCTATTAAAAGCACAAAGGTTTATATTATATTTTCGAAGCTTTAAATATATTTGTAATTATGTAGTAAATTGAGTTTGGAATAAAATTGTAAACTGTAATTATGTTGATTATGCATCAACTTCGTTATCGTCCAGTAGACATAGGCTTTGATCGTTATAACTAGGCCACTCCCTATGTTAGATAACTGAAGAGAGGGAAGGTAAATTTGATCGTCATTAAATGGATTCGAAATTACGCAACTGTATTGCAAGTTGACAAAGTAAAAAACTGAACGATGATTTTCCTGAGTTAATACTCAAAAATATAAAAACATTATGTGCGTTAATACTTAAACAATAATATCAAAGTTAAACTAGCCCCAAACACAGACGCCGAAAAAGGGTTACTATATCTGAATTCAAACACCTATCACAGTTAAAAATATGCCAAATACATTATTTACTGTGCCTATTTGATCAATGACAAATACTACTTTACCGTATCATATTTTGATCATATTTTATAACTTAAAAATGGCAGCTGTTCTATGTAAAATTCTCTTTAATAATGAATGGTAATTCCAGTGAAATTTGTATAGTATACAATAATCTGTTTGTATATGTTTCGCCGCGAGACGCTGCAGGGTTCGGAGGGCGGATCCCCTCTAGTAATATATACAATTAAACTGGAAGTAAAATATCGGGGAAAACATGAATTTACTGAACGTGTACTTTATATAGTTTGTATTGGCATAACCTAAGTTCAAATGTAAACTACTGAAGTTATTTAAAAGAAGTTTTAGTTATTTAAATAGTTTAACAAATTATATTGTAACTATTTTCCGTAGTTAAATTACAAAGGGAGTGATTGAAAATTATGAAGGTTGGTACAATAATCAGCTGTTTACTCTAACACTTCCTAAATTCCACGTAACACGTAAACTACTTCCATTAACATCTGACTTCATACTCATAAGCAATTAGTAATTCTAATCGATAGTTAGGTTTGTTGTTTAAAAGTGGGCTGCCAACGTGTTGTGTTGGTTTAAACATTTACTTATAAAAAGCTAGACGGGTTCACTGATTCATTGACATTAACTATGAGGCACTTCCAGTAATCGTACCCCCCCCCCTCATACTTAAATTAAAGCTCTCGACGAGAAACTTTCAGAAAAATTTCCAAAAGTTAACATTTTAAATTTTGAATGCACCTTTTGGGCGGGAAAGATTTTTTCAATTTTTTAATTTTTCCACTTTGAGCGTGTTTTGTAAAGGAAAAACGGTAAGAGATATCAAAACATGTTAAACACAAAAGTTGTAGAAAATTTAAATTTCAACCAACGATTTTCCATCAGATTTAATGTCCGATCATCCTTTTAGACACTATCCATCCGAGAAGGGAGGCTCCACCCAACGTCTTTCTACCAACGTCTTTCTATAAAGCTAGGAAGGTTCACTGATTCATTTACTGACATAAACTATGAGGCACTTCCCGTAATGGGACCCCCTCGACCTCACACTTGAACTAAAACTCTCGACGAGAAAACTTTAAAAAAATTTCCAGAAGTTAACATTTTTGAAGGCATTTTTCGGCGGGAAAAGTAAATTTTTTTAAATGTTTCCACTTTGAGCGCGTTTTGTAAGAAAACGGTAAGAGATAGCAAACAATGTTAAACACAAAAGTTGTAGAAAATTAAATTTCAAACTAACGACTTACCGTCAGATGTCAGATCCAATCGTCCGTTTAGCCGCTATTCGCCCGAGAAGGAGCTCCGGCGCACAATCCTTCAAATTCCCCATGTTAATCTTATAAAGATATTGTTTAATGTGTTTGAGTCATCTGCCAAATAAAACAGCTGATTTATGTTCGGTCACCCATGTACAAACGAGCCAAACATTAACGAGATCCTTTAGCAAATTTTCCAACTTCGAGCGAAGCACCCATCTGAGGCAGCAGGCAGAGGCGGGGTTGGGTCGCGAAGCGTCCAGGGGCAGAGCCCGTAGTTAATGTATTATAACTAAAAATTATTATTTGTTATTTTAGGTTTAAAATTGTATATGATAAAATATGTTTGATAAAGATGGAATGAGTTGGAGTGCGAAGCTCTCAGTGACCACACTTACATAAATTTGAAGTGGTATGTAAAGTTAAAGACAATTATGAAATTAACAACTGCAATATTTATGAAACGGAATTTATCAATAACAAAGTTTTTTTCAAACAAAGTTTAGATGGAAAAACATAGATTTAAAATACATAGCCTCGGCTGATGAAACATTTTCACTGTATGCAGAGTATCTAAAGTGGAAACTGCATGGGTTACACATACCCCATTTATTATGCACTGTATTAAAATTGCTTTTACGTTTTGAAATGATTCATGACCATTTTGTTTGGTCTTCTGTTTAAGTTGAAAGCAAAAACGTGCTTCGAGTTGAAGTTGACACATTAAACATTTAATCCTCTAAATCGTTTAGCACGGGTATTGTTTATGACAATAAATCAAGACAAATTTATAGTTCAACCTGCATTTATAAAATATTATAGTGTTAGAGTGATAGTATAGTTAACAAATATTTTTCTTTGCTCGTCCATTAAATAAATGGAATATTGCTGTTTTTAAAATGTATATTGAACGAGATGTTTCACATCTGTTTTCGTCTAATATAAAATTATTGTAAAAATCGATAGTGTACGATAGCAATAACACAATCGCATATAAAATGAACTGCATCACCTGTAACTGCAAAAGTTAATAGAATGTGATTTTTAATCTAGAAACAATGATATAAGTTTTTTATTAAATATACACATAGAGATATTTTTTTAACTTTTCACATCTATTATTCAAAAACTTGAAAGAGATATAAAAAATCTTGGGATAGTTATTTACCGTCAAGGGAGCCTTAGAAAACCTATTTACAAAATCCCAAACCTCCTCCGTCCCTTTCAAGGCGTCATTCCACCCCGACTCAAAAATTTTAAATTTGTAACGGACACATAATTAATTATGGTTATTGATTCATGCAGCCCTCTTGAAGCACATAGAATTTCTGTAGTAATAATAAAAAAATTTTTTCGCTAAGCTCAAAACGTTATTTCTAAGATATATTTATTACCCTATATTATTTAAAAGACAGAGTGATATACAAAATCTGATCTAGTTACGAATATTAACTGTCAATTGGAACCTTAGAAATCCTATTTACAACATCCCAAAACCCCCTCCTCTCCAACCACTCCATCTCAAAAATGTTTAAGCGACACAAAGCAGATACAGTTATATATAAATTACAGTTGATTTTTGTTTGTGATGCTTTTATTTCACTAACTGAAAAAAAAAAAAAAAATAATAAAATTAATAATTATTCGACCACGCAGCTAAATCGCTGACGTGAGTTAAGCGAATTTTCAAAATTAAGTTTATAGGCCTATGTTTTAGGGTTTCAACCAACAATTTGAGAAATAGATCTATTCACGACGGTGCTGAATATATTCAAAGTGGTTCGCACGCCATTCCGCATAATGGGAGTATCTTCAATACGAAAAGCATTGCGTGCTTCGCACGCCATTCCAAATGTTGGTAGTATCTTCAAAACACAAAACCCCCGTGTTGGGAGTATCTTCAATATACAATGCATTGCGTGCTTCGCACGCCAACCCTGCGGTTGAATCCATCGCATGGCTTTGAATCGGGTACTTCTATGATATTTTACCATTTTATCGATTTTGGGGGAACCAAGCGTTGTTTTTTTACGCGACCTTATAGCTCGCTCGGTTAACCCAAAATAGATCAAAACGTAAAATATCATAGAAGTACCAAGTTCCAAGCCATGTGGTGGATTCACGCAATGCATTGGGTATTGAAGGTACTCCTAATACGAGGGTTGGCGTGCGAGGCACGCAATGATTTGTGTATTGAAGATACTCCCAATATGCGGAATGGCGTACGAAGCTCGCAATGCTTTGTGTATTGAAGATACTTCCAATATGCGGAATGACGTACGAAGCACGCAATGCTTTGTGTATTGAAGATACTCCCAATATGCGGAATGGCGTGCGAACTATTTGCAGCTATTCAGCACCGTCGTGAAAAGACCTGTTTCCCAAATTGTTGGTTGAAACCCTAAAACATAGGCCTATAAACTTAACTTGGAAATTTGCTCAACTCACGTCAGCGGTTCAGCTGCGTGGTCGATTTATTTTTCGAAACTTGTACTATGTGCTTTCTTATATCTCTTCTCACCAATGTCTAATATGGGAAAAACAACATTTACGTCGACCGACTGATGACTAAGCGTACTAAACTAGAATTTATACCATTATTTAAAACGTTATTATTTCATTGTATTATTTATGTGATGAATCATTAGTTTAGCGAATTTACTTATAAATTATAACCCAGATCAAATACGGAATACAACAAGAAATAAATTTATTAAAATAAAGAAGTTTTCGATATAGTGATAAATTTACGATACATATGCAATTATAATTAACAAAACAAGAAAAGATTGATTACAAGTATTTTAAAATAAGTAATAGTGATAACTAAATAACAGGAAATACAAAAATTGTATTTTTTATAAAAGTTAACTTGTTCATTAAAAATAAAATAGAGTTTTTAATTTAAAATGGTATTTTGACGATGTAAAAATGTTAATATCATTCTACTTGTCGTTCTGATAATATTTGTTTAATGCCCTACCTCACAAAATTGAGATTATTCTTTAATGACTCACTGTTTACTAAAATGCTAAACACTGCCTATTGTGCGAGTAATTGGTGATGTTTAACATACATCTCGTACAAATAGTTATTTAGATTTGCCTGATTTAAATATATAAACCCTAATTACAAAACTACGAAGTTAGGTTATGTCGGTGACATTGATTGAAGACTTTGCTTTGAGCTGATTTCTTTGACATCTTCTACAGCCGACGTTATAAATCATTGAACATGCATTAAGTAAACACACCAAGCAATGTGTCTTTGGTTTGCTTGCTTCGTCTTAAAATATAAATTTCCATCAAGTGATTACGTCTGTTGAAAATGTGTTCCGTAATGTGTGTAACATTTTGTTTATGTTGGATGCCATCGTTTAATCATATATACAGCGTGTGCAAAAAATACTGGATCTCTCTCCTTCTAACAAAGATAGAAAAATGCTTGAACTCTAATTTTAAAGCAATATCTTTTTGCATAACGTGTACTCATAAAATTGTGATACGGTTAACCGCTTTCCATTACGGTGAACTTTACAAATTTTATTAGAACTTTCTATTTTCTAATTATTTGTTGGATGTCATGCATAACTAGGGCCTCTGCCCCTGGAAGCTTTGCGTCTAAATCCCGCCTCTGCCTGCGGCCTCAGATGGCTGCTTCGCTTCGCTCGCAGTTGGAAAGTTCGCTAAAGGATCTCGTTAGTCTTTGGCTCGTTTGTACATGGGTGACCGAGCATGAATCAGCTGTTTTATTTGACAGGTGACTCAACTCATTAAACATTATCTCCATAAGATTAACATGGGAAATTTGAAGGATTCTGTGCCGGAGCTCCTTCCCGGATGATTAGTGGCTAAAAGAAAAGGATGATCGGAACTTAAATCTGATGGGAAATCGTTAGTTTGAAATTAAATTTTCTACAACTTTTGTGTTTAACATATTTTGCTATCTTTTACCGTTTTCTTACAAAACGCGATCAAAGCGGAAAAATTACAAAATATGAAAATACTTTCCCGCCCAAAAGGTGCTTTCAAAATTAAAAATGTTAACTTTTTGGCAATTTTTCTGAAAGTTTATCGTCGAGAGCTTTAATTAAGTATGAGGTCGAGGGGTTATAGTGCCTCATGGTTAAGGGGGCACTTCCACCATAAAAAAAAATTTGTTTATTTTTAAAGCAAACCTAATTATTTTATGTTTTATACATAAGTGTTGGTTATAGTGACTTTTCCCTAAGTTTTGGCCCCCCCGCCCTCATCCCCCGGGAGGGGGGTAAATTGTTACGGATTTAACAAGGCTTCACTGTGACAGACTTAACTCAAGTTGTATTTGAGATAGCCTCATATTTTATTTTTTATTTTGAAGAGGGCATTCTATTCTACAACCTGTAGTATGGATATTAAATTATATAAAATATTTCTGTAAAAAAATATGTTATTTAATTTTTTTATAACAATGTTTAGTAAAATCTTATTTTAATCATTTCTTAAAATCTTTACTATAGGAACTAATGAATATCCATACTACAGGTTGTACAGCGAAATGTCCTCTTCAAAATAATCAAAAAATTATGAGGCTATCTCAAATACAACTTGAGTTATGTCTGCCACAGTAAATGAAAACGTGTGATAACAAAACTTTCGGGAAACGGCCTAGAAAAAGACTCAGTTATTTGGAGAATATAATTCTGCTAGCCTGAAATATGTGTAAGCTTTTCGTTTTTAAATAAAATTAACTAATTATAAGCATATTATCTATACTTATTATATATCAAATTGTTCAGAAAATCACAGAAAACAAAACTAGGTGAAACAAATTTTAATTTTTTGTTATTTTTATCAATATTAAGGTGGAGTGTCCCCTTAATGTCAATGAATCAGTGAACCCGTCTAGCTTTATATAAGTAGATTTAAGTTTATTTTCAATCAACTGTTCTTTGGACTTGAAATTTAGATTTTTGTCAGGCTTTATGCTTGGAGTCAGGAGATAAACCATTAGCTTCCGTTTAAAGGTATTTTAAATTACATTTTATATCAAGTCACACCATAATAGTTACTTGTGTATCTAGGGTGCAAAGTAGAGTTTGTCGCACGAGTTAATCAGCTGACAAATTAAACTTTGTACCAGTGATACAAACAACGATTTCCTACAGCTGCATTTTAAATTAGTGTTTTAGTTTTTTTAAATATCTGTTATACAGAGGTCAGTTCCACAACAATCAAAATTTTTAAAACATAGAGTACATCAGCTGTTTACTTTGCGTACGGTGCTACTTTACCGCACTCCAGCTATTTAAACGTGCGATAAAGTCAAACAAAGAGGTATAATTATTTAACGCTGAACACATGTTTAGTTTGCGCACTGCTGAGAGTGCGAAAAAACGAACTTTACTAAATAGCAGCAGGAAAAAAGTATTTTCTACAAACAAATACCGGTACAAGGAGGTTTTTTCAGAGTGGTTTTTGGCTCTTTAGTTATGTTTTATCCTCTGATAAATCATGTTGTCACCTTAGTGCTTATATAGGCCTAATCAGCCATAACAACAGATATTGGAATTCAGAAACTGTAATATTTTTCACAAGACTCCTTTTCACTCACAGAACGTTGGAATTCTGTATACGGTTTCGCGGTAAAGAATAACAGCTGATTCCATAAACAGGAATTCGTATTAATTGTATACGATTATCAAAAGGCATTAGTTGAGGTCTGCACATAGGTGCAGCGAGTAGCACCATAGTAATATTATCATTGATTTTTGGAAAACAGGTAATTTCAATTACTAAATAGGAACACTTAATAGACAAAACTATAGAATTTATGAAAAGGAAGATTGAGTTATAGTTGGAGTTCAGTTAGTAAAATAATCTACAATTTTAAGCGTTAAAAGAGTTTACACAATAAATAAAAAAGGGTTTTCTCTTAAATTATTAATTTAAAGAAGATATTATCGTGTCTCTTACAATAAAATATTAGACGGATGTCCAAACTTAAATTTATGTTTTAACATTTGAAGACACTTTTAATATTTGGAAAAAGTGTTCCTTATTTTTTAACACGGGTAAGAAAGATTGATACAGTATTAAAACATATTGTAATACGATTTTTCAATATTGTACAACAATTTCACTTTTAAAACACACTGATTAAATAGATTTAAAGTAAGCCCTTTGAATTTTGTACTTAAAAATATCTTATTGAATTACAATAACTTAGACATCTATAAACAAATAAAGACATAAGAAACTTGCTTTAATTTAAGATAAGCTGGTAACAATACGCTAGGTTAATTACAATTCTAGACTTTTAAAACATTGATTTTATACAGACATTTTATTCAGCCAAACGTTTTTATATATAAACGGTTTTATCCTGACAGACTGACGCAGAATCGACGTAAAGCAAAAACTACTTCAGGGCCAGCTAGTATCTGATAAAAGTAGTACGGACAAAAGCTTAGGAACACATAAGATAAGATAATATAAGATAAGATAGTTTTATTTTCCATGTGTAACATACTTAACTCTATGACACTGTATTTCCAGCAAAATCTACAAAACAAAACAACAAACCAATTACAATTCTTCTACATAAGAAAACACTTTTTAAATTCCTATATACAAAACTGTTTCACTTGTTATTACAATGAATGTTTCACATGTTGGTAATGAATGTAACACGTTTGGTTACATTCATTACCATAGCAACCAAATTAGTAAATTTATAAACAGTTTTTTAAGATAAGTTAGTGCACTAAAAACGTTAACAAAAACAAACGAAACACGCTTACTCTATTATAATTAAATTAAAACAAACAAGTGTGTTTTTATTTCACTATTCAGAATATATTGTGATTGATAGTTCAAGCTAGCATTCCAAAGTAAAAAGAAACTTAAAATTATGTTTTCTCACTATTTTCAAAGCAAAAAAAAAAACACTCTTTACAATTAAGGCCCTCTGGCATTACATTCCTTCATTAAGCCGTGTTTGTTGGAAGGAAACAGTGTAGAAATATTATATTTTGCATCTCAACTTCTGTATTTAAATTTGATTCTTATTTACAAGGTGGAACTAACATAAAATTTAAAACATTCACAATTTAATTTGTATTTTTTTTTTCAAAAATTGTATTACAGTATACATGAATTATTGTGAATATGAGAATATAAATATTACATAAAATAAATTCAAAGTATTTACTACTGTATACTTTTCGTATTTATTTTGATCTCCTTGTTGTGGTAACAATCCGTGTATTTCAGGCAATAAGCTTTGCTAACATCTAGTTCATGAAACCAAATAGGTATCAAAATATAAATCGTAATTTCTTAGATAGTGCAGCGCCAAAGAATACATTTACAAATGTATTAATCTTCTCTTAACTTTCTTCTATAGATTTTAAATTCAGTCTGATGGAATCTCAGTGTGGTTAATAAAATTGAGTTCTCTTTATGTCGTATTTGTTTTTAACCTTACTTGATGACAGGAGGATCAATCTTTTTGAAAGCAGTGATTTCTTCTCTAAGCTATTAAAGTGCAGGAAGAGCCATATTTTCTTTGGGAATTTGAACTTTAGGTCATCATCCCAGAGATATTTCAGTTTTTAGTAATATTTGTATAAAGGGGGTAATAGCTGGGACTACTGAACCGATTGAAAAAAATAGTTTTACACATAAAAAAGCTACACTAGGCTAGAACATAGGAGTAACATAGGCTAGAATTAATTTTGATTTAAGGTTTGAAACAACCCCTAAAACAATAACTATTAATTGTTATACTTTCCTTAAAGCTAGAAAGCTGAAATTTTGTACTTTCACTTTTCTTACAAGATACATTGAAAAATAAACTATATTTAAATTTTGTTGCGTGCTGCTAAGGGGTAAAAATGTGATAACAACCCCTAAAACAATAAAAATTATTGTTTTATTTTCCTTGAAGTTAGTGAGCTGAAAATTTGTACATTTTATTTCTTCCAACATGCATAAAAAAAGTATCATGGATTGACATTATGTCGAGTGCTTCTAAGGGATGAAAATTTAGTTAAAACCCATGTACAAAATGTTGTTTGTTATACTTTCAATTTGTTACAACAGATTTACGTTCAATTTCATATACACTGTCACTTGTAGCAAAATATAATTTGTTCACGTCATTTATCGTTCAAACAAAAGAATGAATGGAAAATGTATCTCAGAAACTGCATTTTTATTTTGACTAAAGTAAATATCCTCGGGTCAATATCGAAACAAAAATTACAATTTTACTCTACAAAGTCATGTACCTAAGTTATAACATTTAATGCACGAAAATGGATATAACAATTCTTTTTATCCAGTGAAATTTTTTAAGTTTTTTTATGAAAATAAATTAAACCATTCGTCACATCAATTAACTTTAGTGTTACATTTTTATAACTCAAAAACATATATTACAAAAAAAAAATTGTGTCTGCGTTGGATCAGACGGTGGAAGTTATACTTCTTTGGCCATTCGTATATTAGTATACTTTCCTATAATTTTTGGAAAAAAACATTTCCGAGCCGGGGATTCTAGCGTGGAAGTCGAGTGCGTTAACCACTCACCCACCGAGACTCTTGAGGTATCTCTTGTAGAGAAAAGGTATAAAAAGGCACTTTCCGGATTTTACTCCTAACGCGTGACCCGGTTTCGCGACCGACACGCCATCCCGATTACAACGGGCGCAAAGAAGTTGGGTATTGTTGACAACTACCAAGAAATACATTTTTCCTTTTTTTTGTCAATATCTCTGTTATCCTTTGAGCTACAGAAAAAATTAAAAAACCATTGAGTTTGTCATTCAAAAAGTAAGCTTTTTTGTCTCTTGTAATATTTTTGTAAAGTTAGCGGTTTTAGAGATATTTGACTTTAAAAATTATAAACGGCCGCCATTTTGAAAATATTTAAAATATTGTTCTAATTTTGTGTACAGTGATAAAAGGTTACGCAACAAATAGGTGTACAAAGTTTGAGCTCAATATCTTTTCTACTTCTAAAAATATTAAGTATTTTGTAAAAAAACACATACAGACAGACAGACCGAAAACGGAATGAGATAGGACACATGTTATATTACAATTTTTGTTTATTTTGACATGCTGAATAACGTGACAAAGTTTGTTCATATGGTTGCAGGACACCCTGTATAAGCCAAATACCACTCACTGACTGAACACTTAAAAAGGATACAATTACGTTAAAAAGACTGAAAATACCAACCACCACGGGCAACGCCGTACGGGTCAGTTATTGTTTTGTAAAACCACTTTATATCTCTTGTAATACTACTGTTAAAAGCCAGATTGTGATATCAATTGTAATGCATAAGGAGTTGGAAAGGGATATGAAACTCTCTCACAACACATGAACTAAAGTGAGCACATTCTATTTGATAAACGAATAAACAAAGGCAAATATTATAAAACAACCCTCTATCTTTAAATATTATATTATATACCCAGAGGGAAACTATAAATCTGTCTCCATTTATTTCCATAAACAATATCCGCACTAAAAGCTTTACTGATAAAATGTTTTAATACGTCTCGTCAACTGGAAGCACGTTTATGCTTTCAACTAAAACAAAAGTTTTAACAAAACAATTTATATATTAAAACCTACTTCGTAACATGGAAACATATTTTATAACGGGATTTATTAATTAGACATGATTAAAATGTTGTTCAATTTTATTCTCAAACGATACATTTTATAAAATTATTGTTTTTTTTTAGCGTTAAAACAAAATATTGTATAATCGCTTTGCTGACCTACCCCTGCGACGAACCATGACGAAACCTATGCAAACAGATTATTGCATACTCAGATATTTTCACGGAAATGATGACTGAGCGGTGACCTATGCATAGCTAATGTAAGACAAAAATCGAAATATAACACGACCATCCCCAATAATTCCCATTACGGAATGCGTTGTTGTTTTACCATTAATATTTAAATAATCAATATTCAACATTCCGTCTCTTAAGTATTTTTTGCACTACGTTGATTCTATAGGGCAGGCAGTCATTCAGAATATATACAAGGTGTTCATTTGAAAACGTCAAACTCGCATTAAAAGACTTACAGGCCAAGTATCAAAATTCGTAAACGGGAGTTTTTGCCCCCTTACTCAAAGTCAAATATTTTAAAAATAGCAACGTGTGGCACATCAAATTGAAGCTCCTAAAAAACGCTGTATTTTGGTGAAAAAAAATTGGAAAACGATTGACCCTATAGGCCATCCCTGTAACTTCCCGCTAAGTTTAATTACAAAAGTATGATGAAAGTTTGATAAACACTACTTTTTGAAATTTTTAACTGCCATAACTTTTGAATGTATCAACCGATTTTTATGCGATTTGCGGCATCGATGCAGTTTTTTAAGTCCATTGAAAGAATCAACAACAAAAATTTTTCAGATGATAAGTTTTGGAGAAATTTAGGAAAAACAATTTTATTGATTTTCTTTCGTTCACGATATCTCGCGAATGAATCAACCGATTTTTATGCGATTTGCGGCAATCGATGCAGTTTTTCAAGTCCATTGAAAGAATCGACAACAAAAATTTTTCTGATGAAAAATTTCGGAGAAATTGAGAAAAAACACTTTTTTTGATTTTCTTTCGTTCACGATATCTCACGAACTAATTACCCATTTTTACCGGACTGGTAGCGATCGACGTCGCTTTTCAAGGTTAAAAGCTGATTAGATTTTGGAATTGATCGGTAAAGCCGTTTAAATGTTATTCTAAAAAAAAACTGATTTAAAAAAATTTATTTCTTAGTTTTTTCGAAATTTCTCAGAACCTACCGGTCCGAATTAGTTGAAATTTTCAGGAAAAAGTTTGGTGGAACTCTTTAGAACGCCATTTGGTAGGATCCAATCGGTTAAGCCGTTCAAAAGTTATAAGCGGGTCACATACTTACATACTCACACACACACATACATATAGACAGGGTGACACCCTCTCGGGAGTGGTCACGGAAGATTCCTAGGACATCAAAACGTCGAGATCTGATGAATACTCGATTTTCGAAAAACGGGGTGAAACCAATAACTTCCCGATTTTAGAAAATTTTCTATTTTCTTAGCGGGAGTTAAAAAATCGGTCATGCCGTTTGGTATCAGCAGCCAATAACAACAACAATAGTAATTGTTGTGGTTATTTCTTACACAACAATTACTAACCACTACTACTTTGAAAATATTGTTTTTTATTATTTCCCCAATTAGTACTATACACTCCCGTTTACAGAATTTTGATACTTGGGCTACATGTCTTTCAATACGAGTTCGAAGTTTTCAAACGAACGCTCTGTATACATATGGGTTGGACTCGGAGAGATTTTTTATACAGTTATACAGTGGAAAACTTTCTTTACTGGATGTAGCTGGAACTTTGTATTATAAAATAATGAAAAGCTAATGTTGCTTGAATACAACACATTAAGGGTAACTACCCAGGTCGTTAGAGTCCGTTGCTTCTGTTATGTAATACCGTACAATACATTATTAGTTTCCCTTGGTCGTTATTCTTGGTTGGCGGGAAGACGATGCATTAGTACTAGACCTGGATTACGCAAAGTCTCTAAGTTTATAATTATAATAAATCATGTAAACTGTAATAAATAACTCATTTTCAAACTGTTCAATGTTAGAAGAAAACAGCATAAAAGTTTTATACAGTATTAGTTTTGTGGTAAATCTTACAAATATGATTATAACCCAGAATATAATTTCACTAACAGCTGGTGAAAAGTGACGGGATAATTAAATGTTTTTTTTTTTTATATAAAATTGCTTAAAATTATTTGACAAATATTATGATAAGAATTAACTTGCTTTCTAGTTTAAGATAAAATACATACAAGTAGCAACTTTCATATCGGCTAACACCACAGCTGTTATAATTTAATTGTTCATTCATTATATATTAACAATAGAGGGCTCCACCCCTTGCTCGCTTCGCTCACCAAATCACGCGCCAATGCAAAACAGATTATTGTAGCTTAAATGACCAAAATGTGATATAGAGCAGTATTTCAAACTGGTCAAACAGGCCTGGTAAAGAATAAAGTTGGCATAATTTTAATAGTGATATTTGTTTAAATTATGATACAGTAAGTCTTTTTCGTATTTGCTATTGCCTAACCTAAAAAAACTGTTGGTTGTGAAGAATAATTTCCTGATTCTAAATTAGCCAATTTGGTTGCTATGGTAACAAATCTAAATGCTTTCAAGAAATGTGTTTGTTTCGGTAAAGGCCTAACCTAAAATTGTGTGAAGCTTATGATCTAAATCAGAGGTTTTATTTCTAATATGTTTGAGTCATAATTCCTCAACCCTTTTTCTTTAATTTGTTGGTTGTGTTTGTTGTTATTTTGGCAACCTAACCATGAATAACGTTTTGTTGTGAAACATAATTAACTGATTCTAAACTTTCTAAGTGGGTTGCTATGCTAATGAATGTAAATGCATTAAAAAACGTGTGTTGGACCGGTATAATAGGACACACCTCTAGAACTGTGTTGCTAAGTTTTTGGGTAATATCAACTATCTTACGATTCTTGCTATCTTAGTTTTAGCTGTAAGTATGTTATGGTTCAGTCAGGACTTCTTCTTCTATACTCATGTACACAGATTGTTCGCTAAGCATGGATGTGAGTATTTAACTCTGGTGTTTTAGTGGAAATAGTGTTGAATAAACAGAAAGGGTCTTTTTCACGATACTACTGGAATATCAGTTGCTTTTCTATTGCGTATATTGCCAGGTAAAGTTCGTCATATCTGCAATAGTAAGGATAAATTATATTCTCACTAATGAGGATAAATCAGCTGATTACAACAATACAATATTGAAATAATGCCCATCTGTTTAAAACATTGTTGTTGTGTTTGCTTTACTTCGTGTTTAGTTGATGTACAAATGGAAGAATTACCTGAGGCTTTTAAGAAGAATGTTACTGAAATAAGTCGAGACTTATTACCGGTGAAATCTAAGCGTAAATATGAAGAATCCTACAACAAATTCTGTAAGTGATTAAATGAACAATGCATAAAACCTAGCGAAGAGTGCGATGAGGTTGTACTTGTGTGTTTATCGGAACTTTCTAAACTTGTCAAACCGAATACCTTGTGGAGTAAATACTCCATGATCAAAAGTTGTTTCAAAATAAATGAAAACATTGACATTGTTTGTTGGTAAATAAATAAAATAAGAGTAAATAAACTTTTAAATTTGTAATAATCATATTTTTTGCTGTTGTATGAAATAATTTTTTGCTGTAGTATCGTGAAAAATAGTGTTCAAAACTCGTTGGAATATGTTCTTTTCAGATGCTCGTTCTGTTTAAATTGCTCGTCTACGACTCGCAATTTATATACGCCTAGTACGAGGAAAAATCAAACTTCTCACACTAGTTGTGAAATATACTGTAACCAAAACGTAATAATGTAAACAGATAGTTAGTAAAATAGGGGAAATATTACACACATTAAATCATGATTGTGTTCAATACCTTTTTTTTTTGGTTTAACGTCCTGCTGTTGCACTTAAGGCTAATGAAGACGGGACCTACAGTTTCACGTGGAATCCAAACCACAGCCAACGATGTCTGTTAAGAAACCATTTAGATGTGTTCAATACCATATAATATTGTAGAAGATTTTAACAGATATTTATATTATGCTAGCTGGCCCGATCCTGCTTTGCACATATATACAAATCAAAGTTAAATGTATATTAACAACAACAAAATATATCAATAATTTATATTACACTATGTATTTCTTATGGGGATTTTTATCAACTTTGACCCCCATAACCCCCTTCTGAAAACCCCAAAATTTAGATTTTTTTTGAAAACCTTCCTTAGCGAGCATCTAGGGCTCTAGAGGAAGATACATACCAAATGTCATTCCAATCCATTCAGTAATTTCTTTTAGTAACTTTGACCAACCCAAACCCCTCTAAAATTTCGATTTTTTTTTTTTTTAAACCTTTTTAGCGAGCATCTAGGGCCCTAGAGGAAGCTACAAACCAAACTTCATTCCAATCCGTTCGGTGGTTTTTTTAGTAACGTTTTTTAGTTTTGGAGAAATCGTAACATTTACCCCCCCCCCCCCCAGATTTCGAAGTTTTTGAAACCCTTTCTTAGCAAGGGCCTATGGCCCTAGAGGAAGATACATACTAAATTTCATTCCAATCTGTTCGGTAATTTTGGAGAAATCGTGATTTAGTAATTTTTACACCCCAAACCCCCCTCAAATTTCCAATTTTTTAAAACCTTTCTTAGTGAGCACATGTGGTCCTAGAGGAAGCTACATACCAAATTTCGTTCCAATCCGTTCTGTAGTTTTTGAGAAATCGTGATCAGTGAGTCAGTGGATTTGGCTTTTATATATATAGATTTAGGTATATCTCTTTTTATGACACCTGATATTTTATCTGCGTTTCTTAAAGAAAGTGGATATTTCAACAATGCATCGTAAAAATTAAAGATATAGTATGATAACAAAATTAAAAAGTGTCTATGCAATATTTTTTAGCGGAAAATTCATACAAAAGAATACATTATTCGTGTAGTAGTATTATTATCAACAGCTCATAATACATTATCCCATTGACCCCAAATAAATTGTGTACATACAGTGACGGTGATTGGCTTAAATTTTGGCCGACATGTTTACTGCTATGACAGCAATAGCGAATAAATCTATGGACTAAATGCATTTGTGATTATTTATTACATCAGCGTTGCAAATGGCCCGTGGCAAACGCTTAGTGAAAATTCTTGCTTTATAAAACAATAAATCCTAGTAAGTACGTTTATAACGTAAATAAAAAATAAATTATATGTAAGTATTTTTGTATGAGCCGTGAATTCGTAAATATTGTCTTGTAAAATTAGTGCTGATTTTAAAATGTATTAAAGATATTATTTAGCTTTTAAACTTATTTAATGAATCTACCTATTAAAAAAAAAACATAATAATAATAAAATACATAGATAAATTACGTTTTTTTGAATCTTGACAAATTATCATAAAACTTGATTAACGATCGAAAGAACATGAAGGAACGATGAATTGAACTGTGACTGTGTTTCTAAAAATGTCCCAAAATTGGGTTGTAAAGAAGCAGGTCGCGCAGGCAGGCGATGTGTGTGGAAGGGAGGAGGTATGCTACGTGTGGCGGAGTGGGGATTTGACTGCTGTCAGAGTGCAGTACTACCATTGAAGAAACAACACTATAAGAAGCGAAACCCCCATGTTATCAGAGGGAACACTTTTCAACAGTCGAAAATGCCTAGTTTGGATCGAGGCCAACAGGTACCGCCAGCAGCATCGCCGCTGATTAAGATTGTCTTCAATGTCCTATATAGGAGGTAGTCAGTCTGTTGGTTCAATAATTGCAGTACAAACCGTACAAGTGAGATAACATCGACCAATATCGGTAGATACCAGGGTAGCTCAGATGGTTAGAGCGTCAGGACGGAAACCTGAAGGTCCCGGGTTCAACTCCCGGTCTTGGTCTATGTTTTTTCACTTGTAATTTAATTAAATATCCCTTGCTGAGGAAGTGTGTAAGCGGAAAAAATAAAAATAATAAATTTACAATATTTTACAGTAATAGATTATCAAATCAAATTCAGGAAAAACCCATGTTCAAATAATGTTAATTGGAGATTAAAGATAATTTTTATACAGTATTTGACATAACATTTTTACGTTAAGTTACAAAAAAATCATTGTAAGTTACAAAAAAATCATTTAATACTTAAAATTGTTTTTAATTCATTAAAAAAAGTATTAAATTTATGCCACATTTTATAATTTGGTTATTAAAAACATTATCAATAATAAATCATTGTTCAACAGTACTGTATAATATAGTTGCAACGTGCGCCAAATATTGAAACATGTGTTTGCTCCCTCCAAAACGAAAACTAAATTATTCTCTTCATTGGGGATGTTGAAAGGAGGTCAAAGCGTTTGTGCCAGACAGTGCAAGAGGCAGATATTATATTCGCGGTCTGGGGGTGCGGTGAAATTTAAACTCTGCCTATAATGTCAGTTTCGTCTCAAGGAGCAGAAAAAGACTGGTGGCGCTCCGGGTGACTTCGATCTGAACTACCACACAAGCGTCCGCTTAAAACCCATTAGGTTTCGCTTCTTATAGTATTGTTTCTTCAATGGTACTACCCAGTATTTTTTACGGTCGGAGCATGGCGCATGGCTTACTGAGTCACTGATTTTCTACTAGTAGAACAACTCGGATGCACATCCATTTTTGTTTGTACACCACAAACAGAGTAAAAATAAGTAATTGTTTCCTTATCACATAAACACGGAGCGTTTTTAGGAAAGGCAGTGTACTAGACAACGCGACGAACCTCTGTTACCGGTTGACTCGCTACACTGGCCTATGCGCTGTTAGCGCATGCGCATTGGCCGTCCCTGCTTCTGCTCACACAGCCAGCCGCTTCATCACGTGTATTTCCATCTGTAACTGGAATGAGCTGATTTAGAAGCGAAGCTAAGAGGTCATCTGTTTCAGACACAAACTTTTCGAAGTTTCGTTTCAAAAAACACTCATTCCCAGATATGGTATGGTGCAAACACAGTAGTTATCTTCAGGGCACGGGATGTCAAAATTAGGATACTTGATTTCGATAGCGATTTATACAAATTAAATTGTAGATACGAAACAACTGCTTAACGGTGTACAATACAAGGACGAAATAGTATCATACCGATCATGGATTGTTTATAATGTGACGGTTATAAAGAGAGTATATGAAAATATAGACAAAATACTAAACAAATATCACTACGTTAAGCAAAATTTAATAATACACGAAAATAATTACTGATAAACTGTGGCACCCGTTGTAATCAAAATATTCTGCAATTTAGCTTTAGGTTGGAGAGCTTGTCCACCATAGGCATAACCAGGTGGGGGCAGGGGGAGTTGAGGGTTATAACCGCACTTTGTTTACATTTCATCACCTACGCAAATGTCAAGCTAAAGTAAATTATAAATATATTGCTGACATAATCTTTGGTCAAATCGGGCACTGACACTTTATTTGATATACGATGCAGTATAGTGTATGGCCTGGAACACACACGGAGTTTTCATCCGCCACGGATTATTTCCCGTCGACATTATATCAACAGTTGCGCGAAGGAGAGTTTTAGAGCATACACATTGGTTGGAAAAATAAACTATTGGTTTATTTACCGCTGACGGTAGTTGTGCAGCCGCTCGCTGCCACTACAATAGACGGATTTTCCACCGTCTCCGTCGAAACAGTTGCGAACGTGACCAAAATAAATGAACCCCAATTTTCCTTGTTTTAGTATTTTTTTCGTAGAACACTATCCTTTATTCGCGTGTATAGTTCGTCAAATGACGAAACCGACGGTCTTAAATAATTGAAAAATGTTTCTTCTAGTTCCTCAAATCAGGAAACACAGTGTAGAATGCTCCAAAATCTTCTTTTCTTTTATTTATTGATTGGATGAACCCAAATAAGAATATTTTTTGCTTCATTTTCAGTCAGCGACTGTATAACAATAAAGCGAAGTTGCTCTCTGTTCATATCAATAAAATATTTAAAGAAATAATATATTACACAACACACTTTGTGATTGATAAAGAAGGCACTCCAGTTTAATGAATTCCAATCAATGAGGCTTTTAGACAGCGTCGGCAATTTTACCGCCCTGTGTGCACACTTTACATTTTATGAGCGGCGACGGTAACTAATCCGCAGCCGACAAAAAAACGCCGTATGTGTTCCAAGCCTATGTGGTTAGAGACAGCGCACAGAAAGATTTCGCGGGAGGTGAGTCATAGTTGCTATTATAAATTATTCTAAAATAGGCCTGAATCACAACTAAAAGTGGAAAAGTATATATACCTATATCAATTTAAAGTACTTTTGGGAAGTCTGAAACGTGTTATTTTCCATCCTAATTTTTTTTTTAATTTCCATACCCCTCCCTCCCTGTTGTTGTAACCCCCTACCCCCCATACAGTCGTCCTGTTTACGCCTATGTTCTCCACTAATATCGAAATTTTCCCCGAACACGTGAAATTATTAAATTGAAAATCACCAGTACATGTCGAAAACAATACAGTTTGTCACCGGAATAAATCCCCTTCAACAGACTCCAGTCACGTAGACTCACATCGCGTTCTGTTTAATTCCCACACATTTTGTGCAACACAATACGTCTTAGGTTGGTGTAATAATGTTCTGCGCCGTCTTTATAGTTCAATATTAAATCTTCAGGCATTTTCGATGCCTCAGAGAGTCCCAAAACGGATAATTCCCCAAAAATCTCCACTTCTATTTTGTTTGCGATCACTATACTTTCTCTACATATTATAGTGTAATGAGAAAGTAAAAAGAACATAAATAGTAATTGACTTTCAGCGCATCTTTTTAAACTTAAGCAATGTTTTTATTGAAAATTATTTCACAGTATTTTATATAACATAGTCACGTGATGAAATACAGTACAAGGCGGGATTAATGTCTGTAACAACGTCTTTACCTTGGTCTCTTTTTAAAATGTATAAGGAAGCAACAATCAGTCTGATATAAATTTACAAATCGTTCCAAAATCCAGATGTTTTACAGGAATTGAAAACTACATGGTCCTTCGCCTTTCTATATTGCACTGCGTTGGTTATCTAACAGTTAAAATATGCAACCATCCCTTGCTACAGGTATGAGTTCATAGAACTTTATTATGATACAAGCGACAGCTGACTACGGTGATAGCTATGGGACGTAGTACAGCACACCTGCTAATATTATAAACATTGACCATTTAATAGTGTAAGATTAAACAAAACTAACTTAAAGCTAGAAGTAAACTCAGTCCTTAATTAAGTAGCTCATTAATCCTTTCTTATAAAATTTAAACGAGCCCATCCAGATAATTGAATGAACTTGGTAATCTCTCTAAGTGGAAATCAATACTTGGAACTAATTGTGTATTCTTCATTTAATAGACTAAGAATTAATAGATATTGCATTTTAATTAAATTTTAATTTCATCGTTTTGATATATTTATACTACAATTGCAATAGATGCGGACTTTAAGACAATCACGAGTAGCATAAAAGGTCTAACGATATGATCGCGTGTGCACGACCATGGGGAAGTTCGTTTTTTTACAATAAGTAGTTCTAATCTTTCGTAGTCTGTTATCAAGATACTTATGATAAAACGTTTAAAAAAATTATTTAACTTAAACACTTTGTGAGGCGAATCTATAAATAAATAAATCTGTGTGGACAAATAAAACTTTGAATATTTGTGGATATTAAATAAATAGTTCTGAATGTAAGCAGCAGTAAATATTTGCTTTATATTGCAAAATGTAAGTGACGTATAACATAACAAAAGTATAACTCTTGATGTTTACAACTGTGTCTTGGAATCAGTACCAACCTACGTCGGAGTAACGGTGTATCAGATTCCAAACCTAGCTGACGAAAGAGTAAAATAATTATTATCAAATATTTGATTTACCATTAAGTAAACTAATAGGGAACAGAATGGGAGAACCACGATCAAAGTTCAATACGCCGATTGTGGGTTGTTCCAACTTCCCGTCATCGTCTCAGCCAAAGGCATTTTATCTCATTCTTTCAAAGTCGTTTTAAACGAGCCAGTTCAAAACGCGTGTCTTCATTGTGCATCACGATATCTTCTACCTGTGATAAGTGAAGGTTTTATCACCTTCTAGCTGTGGTAAGTTGAGGTTTTATCATTTTATAGCTGTGGTAAGTGAAGGTTTTATCATCGTCTAGCTGTGGTAAGTGAAGGTTTTATCATAGTCTAGCTGTGGTAAGTGAATATTTTATCATCGTCTAGCTGTGGTAAATAAAGGTTTTATCATCATCTAGCTGTGGTAAGTTAAGGTTTTAGCATCGTCTAGCTCTGTTAAGTGAAGGTTTTATTATCGTCTATCTGTAGAAAGTGAAGGTTTTATCATCGTCTAGCTGTGGTAAATAAAGGTTTTAGCATCGTCTAGCTCTGTTAAGTGAAGGTTTTATTACCGTCTAGCTGTTGAAAGTGAAGGTTTTATCATCGTCTAGCTGTGGTAAGTGAAGGTTTTATCATCGTCTAGCTGTGATAAGTGAAGGTTTTATCATCGTCTAGCTGATTCATTGATTGATTGATTGTCTTTATATCTTTTTTGGGGCGAGGTTAGGACTATTTAGTCCTCTCTTCCACCTAACCCCAATACAAAATTACAAACATATACAAAATTAAATTCTTATACAAAATTAAATTCTTAAAAATAAATAGTACTTTAACATACAACAAATAATAATAAATGTAGCTTATACAATTTATAAAAATAAAAAATAAATTCACTAGCTGTGGTAAGTGAAGGTTTTATCATCATCTAGCTGTTTTAATTTAAGGTTTTATCATCGTCTAGCTGTGATAAGTGTAGGTTTTATCATCATCTAGATGTTTTAATTAAAGGTTTTATCATCGTCTAGCTCTGGTAAGTGAAGGGTTTTATCATCGTCTAGGTCTGGTAAGTTAAGGGTTTTATCATCGTCTAGCTGTGGTAAGTGAAGGTTTTATCATCGTCTAGCTGGCGATCATCATTGGCAAGGCGTTTGTAATTTATTATCAACATTTTTTAGAACTTAAGTAAAATAAAAATAAATAAATAAAAGTTGTAACGATACTTACACAATTTTAGATTTTCCCAAATTCAAATCGTGTACAATTTTTTCTACGTAGAAACAGTTTAAAATAAAAATGTAAATATAGTCACATATTAAACTAAATAGCTTTTAAATATTCACTTTTTTAGTAAAGTATAAAGAGAAAAATGCATTTAACATAATAACACAAACTAACTGTATAGAATGGGTGTTATCTTAAAACAGATCAAAGTAAGACGAAAATAGTTGTTAATGTTGACTTTTATAAGACCTTTAAATTTTGCATAAATCAATAAGACATATTATATTACATTCAGAATAATATTTTAGCGGAGTTATTTTATTTTTGAAAACAATGTAGAGCTTGTGCGTTTTACGTTAGAGACCGAAAATAATAGCCTAAACATATGTGGTTAAAGTAAGGTTTATTTGTTTTCGCGTAAAGTATAAAATTACTTCTGTTGTTTGACATCTCAGAAGTCCCTTATTATTTTAGTGAGAGATATGTTAATAGGCAATAATTTACATCAGTACTTAACCAGCAGTATCTAAGGCTCGACCTAAACAACTGCATCTCCATCTCGTGGATTATTAAAGTTAGTGCTTGATCCAAACTACAAGTCGAGGTTAAAGGCATATAATTTCACTTGTAGTTGTGCAATTTGCTAGAGCATAAGACGGTCTTTCATACTGTTGCCGAATGCCCTACATTTATTAATCCTAGAAAGAGTTGGTTAGGGGAATCTGTTTTAGATAGAGAGGAGTTTTATAAATGGGAAGGATTGGCTTGCATGGAATGTAAATGGGAATGTTTACAAAAATGCATGAACTGTCAGGCTGTAAATTGTAAAGCAGTTTAATTATTAATGAAACAAATTTTTAAAATAAAAAATATCAAATATGGTAGATGATGGTTCCACAGTATTATATTGCATTCCTTTTTTATATGTGAAAGTGTTTTTATTTTGTATTTTTAAGAAAGGTTAGGATATATTTTCATTTTATGTTGTCTTCTCCTTTTAGGAGTAGAGTTTATCCTGGATAACGGGAAGGATTATGCAATAATCACAGCTCAGGGATTTCGCCAAAAAAAAAAAATGGATAACGGTCAACAGATTATTGCCAAAAAGTGTTTGTTCATTTTGTAATATTTAGTATTATCATGTCTTAGTAAAATCACTATTTTCATTTCATTTCTTTACCTAGTTATTGTCACCTGAATGTTCATTTAAAATTTTTGGTGACTAGTTATAACCATTAAAGTTATTGAAAGTTGTTTAAAGTTCCATTTAACAAATATAATAATTAATAAACTGAAATCAACTATTGAAAACAATGTAATCTGATTGTGTTTCAGACATTTACCAAGGTGTATAACTTTTCTTTTTTTTTACAATAACTCGGCAAATTTATAAATATTTTGTTACGAATTTAAAGGAACATTCACTAGCAACAACAGTATTTTGCATTACATATTTTTCTAAAATGTTTAAACAGAAAATGTTTCTATTGCTGAAGATTAGAGAAATCAGGTGCTAAGCTCCTACAACAGAATACCTTAAGGTGTTTCCTTTTAGCTCAACCACGCTTTATGTCCTTAACGATATAACATTATGTTCAGTTCCCTGAAGCTAAACCAATGATATGACAATGTTATCGAACTAGAGACCCTTTAATGTCAGACGTTCCTAAAGTGTATTGTTGGTCTTGGCAACCTATGTAAAGCTACAGTAATTTAGGATAACTTGGAAGGTTGAAACGGTTGAATAACTTAATAGTTTAAATTTAAGAATCATTTATTTAAATCTGTTCGACAATTTGGTAGGCGTTCTTTTACAGTTTATAAAATTGTGTTCATAAACGGAAGTTGGAGGCAATTTCAATTTTATAATAGAAATAAATACACAATTCAAATGTGTGTTTGCCAAGTAGGCTATAACTTTGTAACATGTTTGAGAATAAAGTGTTTCTTTTTTAACAACAAAATTAGTGTGAATATTTATTAAAATTTGTTTTCTAAAATTAATTTGTTTGAAAAATAATCACAAATATGTTCATATTTTTTTCTGTTATAACCCTGCTCGATTAAAAATAAGTACCTGGGCATCCAAGCATCGCTTAGTACGTTTTTTTATTTGTTTTTTTTTATGAAAATGTATTTAAATACGAAACACATACTGAATAAATATTAATATGTACATATGAACTGTTTATTTTAATTAAAAAAACATGAGTACAATTTATTAGTTTAAAATTTTTTATTAGAGTATAATATTTGCTGTATTATAGTAATTTTTTACATTTGATCTATTACTACATATCATACCTTATTAAACGATCAATTCTTGTATATTTGTTTATACATTTATTTCTCGTTAACGGCTCTAACGATTTTGATGAAAATTTGCATATAGAGGGTTTTTAATGCAAGGAATCGAATGCGCTAGGTCTTATGTCTGCAAAAATGCGCATAAACTCGGAAAAATAAGCATAATATGTAAACTCAGAACTTCTTTTATATACCACCTTTGAAGTCACTTAACCCTAGAACCGGCAATGTTAACGAAAATGGATTTTTTGGCGTGTGCAAGCATTTATTAAAAAATTCGCCAAAAATAGTAAATTAACCCCAATCCAAAAGTGTTCCATAGCTTTTTTGTAGCGAAAGGTTCAAAGAATTTGTATATGTCAGTAAAAAAATTATAGATGTAAAATTTAGAAAGTTATTAGCTCAAGAAACAAAAAATGTTCAGTAACGAAAAATAAAAGTTCAACTTTAAGTCTACATAAAAAGTAGTAAACATTTTTTGTAATTTTTTCCTTAAATGTAAAAAAGTTTCGTAATTTAGTTCTTAATAGAACTGTATAAAAACATTTAACATTTTCAAATTTTTTATTTTGAAAACACGAGATTTTATGTTCTTACTACAAGTCTGCTATCAAAAGTATGCCAAGTTAGAAACGTAATTTACTAATATATGCTGTGCCCAAAAATAAAATATTATTATAACAAAGTGTAGAGAATAAATCAAAGAACTGAACTGTATACTTGTAAATTATCTTTTCATAAAAGTGTTCGACTTAGAAGTATTTGAATAACAAAAGTTAGAAAAATATAGCAAATTCTCGTCTGTACAAGTTGCGCGCGCATTCTCGTATGTCTCCCTATGCTATAAAAGTCCGTTACGCTACAGATTTGAACGTTATGTAAGACCGTATTAGCAGTCACTTTCCCACGGTCCTACACAATAAACTGTTCAAATATAGTAAATTTGGTTTACAGGGGAAGTTAGCTTGAAGAATTATCTTTACAAAGATACCAAAATATCTATAAAAAACTATTGAGGTCATAAAGATCTCACGTGAAATAAATAACGCTGTTTATTGGTTGGAAAACTGACCAATTGCAAGGGTCTACAAAACCCCTTCTTACTTCAATACTATTGGTCCGATTTTTGATTTGATGAAAGTTTTGGATAGGGGAAATTGTGATGAATCCATTGGTACATAGTTTTAACTAAGACAACCTACTGGGCGGGTTTTAGAGATTGACAAAAGTTGAGTAATTTCGTTATGTTTTGTATAAATTTCCGGGCGCCGATTGATTTGTAGAAAACTAATAAACTGCAACGATGATTACGTATGTAAATATACGATTTAGAAAGAAATTTTAAATACAAAAAATAAAGTTTGAAACATTACCTTTCCAATGGTGTTTGTTTTTTTGAGATTGGAAGATTTTTAGTGGGTCAAATATTCAATACAATCACGCGTTACAAATGTGCTGTCATGATCGCACGTTTCGTGCGATCTGCCGGTTCTAGGGTTAAGTATAGGCGAATAGAAAATATACAAAAGAATTGCTCCTTTAATAAGATAAGATTTATCAAACATAAATCATTGACAATGTATCAGGTGGTATAGTTTTCAACTTATTTCTTTATTCAAACATTAAACGTAACTAAAACATTATTTGTGTGCTGTTATTAACAGTTCTGATCAAATTTTCACTAGTTTCTGTATTCTTTGTATTTCTATAAAGGTAATATAAATTATCTAATGATTATAATTATTATTTGTTATTTCTTAAATACGTAAACAATATCAAATATGGCCTATTCGTTAGATAGGTTACATAACCTACATGTACCTATAGAGGTTTTTTGAAGTCAGGATTCGAATGCGATAGGTTTTATATCTTCAAAAAGTTCTAACAAAATGTTAAAACTAATTACACCAATGTTTTTTTTATTTATTTATTTAAATAAACACTTTATATCTACGTAAGATCGAAAAATATTCATATTTATTCAGTATGCGATTCGTATTTACATAGATTTTCCTAAAAAAAAAATTACAAAAAGTACTGAGCGAAGCTCGGTCGCCCAGGTACTATATTTGAATACACTCAGTTTTATTATGACTAAATCGGATCTTAACCAAATACTTTAAATACAAAGAATGCAGAAACTGGTGGAAAGGTTTACAGAACAGTTAATAACAGCACAAAAATAATGTTTTAGTTACGTTTGGTTTTTGAATAAAGAAATAAGTTTAAAATTATACCACCTGATTCATTGTTATTGGTTTATGTTTTTTAAATAATATATAAACATCTGGAGATCAGATTAACATCTGTTTGTAAACCATCTGGATTGTAGCTACAATTCACGTACTTAGTGACTTTAAAGGTGGTATATAAAAAAAGTTCAGAGTTTGCATAGGCGAAAAGAGCTACTTAGCGCATTTTTGCAGACATAAGACCTAGCGCATTCGTTTCCTGACGTCAAAAAACCCCTATATGCAAATTGTTATCTAAACGTTAGAGCCGTTAGCGAGTTCCCCGAAATAAATATATTTACAAGAATTTCTCGTTTAATAAGATTAGATTAGATAAATGACTACACAGAATAATTGACGCTGTATATTTTAATTTGTTTAAATCAGTTTAAAAGATTTTGAATTTATTTATATCAGAATATTATCATACACATAAAAATGTATATAGCTACACGCCTGTTGCATTATGTTCTGTACAAGCGACAAACATTGAACCGCATTAGATAGTTATATTTTAAAATTTGTCATCTTATTAATGAATATTTTAAATCAGAAAGTTTACAAACGTTATTTACACTTCAGGTTTAATAATTACTTCACAAAGGTTACATTTCATGTTTACTGTACAGGGAAGTAAGTCAAAACCTTGATCAGCTGTTTAGTTATTAAAAGCAAGTAGTGCGATTTCACTAATAACAAATCAGCTGTTAGTTATAAATATAAAAGCTAAATTACTATAAAACTTACCGCAACGGTTTGAAGGGACTTACGTTTTGAATAATTTAGCACCTTAAAAGTAATATAAATGACACATTGTTGCGGAGTATGGGCAGGTTTGCTTCACTTCTCATGTTATGAGAGTACGATGATAAGTTCGCTCAAACAAATATATGAAAATTCCCCCATATAAATAAAATACATTTGTTTCTTTTAACGTCCTATTCTAGCTTATGTTAATAAGGGATAGTGTAGCTTTTATTAGTAAAATAATTTTTCAATCGGTTCAGTAGTTAGATAGATTATCCCCTACAAATTTTACCTTCTTACAATATTAGTGTAGATATGAGTTTAGGTAATGCTACTACGAAGATTGCATTTATTTGATATAATATCTGATAAATACAGGATTTACGTTTATGTTGATATAGTGATTCATCGTTCTTCCCAGAATAATCCATTTGGTTCAATCAACAAAATGTTGGGGAAAACAACAATAACAAGTTTCTATCTAAAACGGCTTTGATGTTGGTTTTTCACCCTCTATTGGTAGGCTTGATTCACACCAATTCATTTCTAGTGAAAAGGTTTAGCGAATTTTTCGCACAACCAAAACAAGTTGAAAGTCCCAGAAATATCAAAAGACTTTAAAATTATTACATTTTTAGAAACTCCTCTCCATACTGTTCGTCACCACTTATCTGCAGCATACAAATAAACACAAAACTGTTTAAAATAAACGTTATTGAATGTTAAAATTAAACAATTGTGATTATCTGTACAGAGTGAGGCAAAAGTCTGGAAACTACTTAATATTTCAAAAAGTACGAGTTTTATGAGATAGGAATAGAAGCAGTTATTCACAACCATAAAAGAACCACTTTTTGGTGAGTTTGAAATTTTTGTCCGCCATCTTGGATCCGCCATCTTGGAATGAACTTATTTTTTTTTAATGAGAAGGTGGTCATGTGATACATCATTTCGATGTAGAATTTCAAGAGAAACCCAACGGTAAAATTTGCACATCCATATTTTTAACCGATTCAAAATGGCGGCCAAAAACAACGAATTCGTGTATTCTGATTTTGCCCCATTTTGCTGTACTATTTAAAAACATATATATTAATTATGCTTTTATTATTCTTTTTGGATTCAGAATTAAATAAGCTTTCAAACGATATGCCACACAACGATATTTTTTGAGTATTTAACATTTTTTAGTTACAGCCATTTTTATTTTTTCAAAATTGATTTCGAGTGGTTTAACCAAATACAGTCGTATAGCATATCATTTGAAAGCTTACTTAGGTAATTCTGAATCCAAAATTATTATTTTTTCCCCGAAAATTTGTTACCACCACGTAATGCGCAAACAAGTGCTGTTCCTTATCGTAAAATCGTTTATTGTAATCAAATCGTTCGATGAAAGTGAACAAAATTGTGAGTTAAGTTCATTTAGGTACGCCTTCTGGAGAAGAGACAGAGTAAGCTAAAAGGCTTTTTCAACACTCAACCTTTTAAGACAGCGAGAGGAAACATATTTTCCAACCTTACTTCAAGTGCAATAGAGTGGGACTGAGTTGAATCCAATTGAAATAAACTGACGCACTTACTGCATTCACACTTTGTACGTAAGCTGAAACTTACTCTGTCTGTCGCACATTTACCGCATAAAAACCTAACACTTTTACGTGTTTCACAAAATATAATGTATAAGGCCAAGAAAGAGATTCTAGATTTACGGGCAATTTAATCTGTTGACGGGTACAATGAAAGATAATGAAAACAGTTTCTGAAAGGAGAAATTATTCGCTTGAAAAAGCTGTCACCTCAGGCACACTGGGAAAATTAATGGAGGGATTTTTAATAGAAAAAAATACACAGATTTGATACAGGCTGTCACGCAAACGAATTGTGATTACAAACTGCTTTCTGTAAAACTGCATAACTGTAAGTAAATAAATTGTAAATTGAAAAATAAAATGATTAATTGGCAGTTGTATACTGTGCTGCATACTTTTAAAGTGTATATGCAACTAAGAGCTCAGCTCATGCTCGCTTCCCCTGCGGCAAACCATAGTGAAGTAAATGCAAATAAATTATTGTATCTATAGGCTATATATAAAAGCGAAATACCACTCACTCACTCACACACTCATCACGATTTCTCAAAAACTACCGAACGGATTGAAATGAAATTTGGTATGTAGCTTCCTCTAGGGCCATAGGTGCTTACTAAGAAAGGGTTTGAAACAATTAAAATTTTAGGGGAGGGGGGGTTTTGGGGGATCAAAGTTATTAAATCACGATTTCTTCAAAACTACCAAACGGATTGGAATGAAATTTGGTATGTAGCTTCCTCTATGGCTACAAGTGTCCACTAAAAAAAGGGTTTTAAAAAATTTAAAATTTTAGGGGGTTTTGGGGGATACAAATTACTAAATCATGATTTCTCCAAAATTACCGAACAGGTTGGAATTAAATTTGGTATGTATGTAGCTTCCTCTAGGGCTATAGGCGCTCGCTAAGAAAGGGTTTCAAAAAATTCGAAATTTTAGGGGGTTTGGGGATCAAAGTGATTAAATCATGATTTCTTCAAAACTACCGAACGGATTGGAATGAAATTTGTTATGTAGCTTCCTCTAGGGCCATAGGTGCTCACTAAGAAAGGGTATGAAAAATTTCTAAATTTTAGGAGGGGTTTGGGGGATCAAAGTTACTAAAATCATAATTTCAGATCTTTTATTATTATGACAATAGTGCTTTTATTATTTAAGATCTATATATATAAAAGCCAAATACCACTGACTGACTGAACACTTAAAAAGAATACAGTTGCGTTAAAAAGACTGAAAATACCAACCACCACGGGCAACGCCGTACGGGTCAGCTAGTACTCTGATATTTTCGCGGAATTGACGATTTAGCGGTGACCTATATATAATACATAGCTAATGCAAGACAGAAATTGAAATAGACACGACCATCCTAAATATTCGAATTGCGGCATGATTTTTAATTTCAAAATTAATATTTAAATAATAATCAATATTTTAAACTAATTTTTATATTAGCATCTAGATTAAACAATATAATATGTACCTCCACATGTTTGACTTATATAATACAGTAAACCTTTTGTTTGCTTTTACCTAATGTAAAAAAAGCTGTTAGTTGTTAAGAATAATTAAATTGCAAGTGAAAAAACATAGACCAAGACCGGGATTTGAACTCGAGAACTTTACCATTCCGTGGTAACGCTCTACCGGAAACTCTGATCACTCCAGATATTGGTCAATGTTATATCACTTGTAAGGTTTTACTGCATTTATAGAACCAAACCAGATGTTAAAAAAATAATAATAATGATTATAAATTTGCCTACTTGGTTGCAAATAAAAGTGTTTTGGTTCATTGTAGGCCTTTTCTAAAATTATGTTAATTTTTTTAACCAAATCAGCTGTTTATTTATAATATGAGACAACATATGTTTGAATTAAACTGTAATACAGTAAGCATTTTTCGTAGATATTTGTTTTGTGTTTGCTTTTAGTTTGTTAATCTAACCTAAAAAAGCTGTTTGGTTAGAATAATAAACTGATTCTAAAGTTGCTAAATTGGATGTTCTGATAATGAAAAACATGTGTTGCTAAGCTTTTGATCCAAACAGCTGTTTCATCTGACATAGGGCTGGGAGTGTACCATAAAATTTCATATATTCACATAATATATGTGTGTTTATATAATTAAAGATGCAATTAATTAACTACATTTTGTGTACACAATCATTGTAATTATAGAATTTCTTTATACTATAAATTGCTGAGTTATTGCTGTTGAACAAGTATATTAATATCCAGTTATTATAGTGACTGACCTACACGAAAAATAAACATAAAACTTACCGTAAGGTGTTTTGAATTTACCATATGAGTTAATCTTATCTTTACTGTGGATATTTTGAATTGTAATATTTAAAGTTTTGGGCGCTCCACCAGATCCGACTTACGGGTCAAATTTTAGCTGGGCACGTGACGTACTCCAAAGAACTAGGTAGACATAAGTACAGAGACGTTTTCACAAAGTGGTTAGATATATTCTGAAAATGACTAAAAACAGTTCCTACAATAATAATTTTTCTCAATTTTTAAATACACGTAAATATGGCACAGTTAGTTTTTACTCAATTTTACAGTTTTAAAGTTATAAATCTTTTACAATGAAAGTTTACATCCGCCTAAGGAGTGCGGTGCTAGTCATTTAATCTCCCGCTCTTCTAACCATTTTTAATCTATGTATTTTATTTTAATTATTGAATCTGAAATTACTTCTAATTACTAGTATATAATAAAATCGTTAATTTAAACTCCGACACATATTCTTTCACTTATTGTTTGAATAAATTACTATTGTACTAAATTGATATTACAAAAGCTATCGTATTATTTATTGATTTATTTTCATGATATTAAGTTGCATCGGTGACTGTTCCGATTACTTATGAGGTGTTTTGGAACCCTCTCTTCAGATAATCCTAATAAACCAGCCACAACACAATTATTTATTAATGAATGATATTTTATTTTAATGTTACTTATGATATAATGCTCCGGATATGATTTCGTTTGCTTTCTTTCTAACCTCGAGATCTGTCTTACAACCAAATGAAATATTAAAGCTACTTACATACTTACATACTCCCACTCTTATACACTTTGCACTTTTATTTCGATAATTTTATACACTCCACTTATTGACTTTTGTTTATTTTATTTTAACACTGCACTTGCACTATTTGATAATTTTTAATTTATTAATTATTATTATTTTTATAGTTGAAAGATGATTTTAATTATCTGATTGTTTATTCTTTAGATGATTCTGTTTGCTGATTGAAAATGTTGAGAATATTAAACTAGGGCATTTTAAAAGTTGTGGTCTTGATGTTACTCTCTCGGCTGTTTTTAGATGACGAACCTTGTGTGTTTTCTAAAATTTCCGCACCACACAGTTTCACGAATTTTAATTCTTCTTTGAATTGTATATTGTTTTGATTGGCTTTCCAGTTTTACACATTGGGCAGTATTTATCGCGAGTCTGCCCTCGTTGATTCACACAGAATAACGTATAGTTGTTTTTTGTTTTAAGTAATTCAAGCTGGTACATCCGCTGTAACTTCCTGTTGAAATAATATTACTCAGAAAGCTAGTCTGGCATGTTTCTATAGATTCATTTATTACGAATTTATTTCAACTTTATTTTATAATTTATTGTTATAATTATTTTGTTGTTGCTAATGTTAAAATGTTAAAGAGATTGGGTACTGGAGTTGGTAAGTACTGGTGTTTACTTACCAATAGTTACAATACACAAGCAACAACATTAATAAAAACACATAGAATCCGAAATAACATTGAAATATTTTTGAAGGTTAGTGTTGAAAACATTTCAATTCATCCTTGATAAATGTTTAAATTTTTCCTTCCATCAAAAAAATCTGATTATTATTTCATACACTTTACGGAAACAAATACCTCACGGATTGTACTTTTTAGAAAGAGAGACTTTTGTAAATGTAAATTTCATGAACCCTGAAGCATTAATGTTAGATGAGTTGAGGCGAACCTCAAACTTTAAAAGTTGTGCTTTCTGAAGAGTAAGATATTCGTCGAGTTTTTATTCTTGTGTTTTGTTAATTCTAAGTGAAACATGAGTTTTTGTATAGAAGGAAAATATCAAATCCCTATAGTATTACTTTGTTTGTTTGTCTGCCTCCAACTTCATACAGTTATAATGTATACTAATCTCACAATTAGGACTCAAAAATACATTTTGAGAAAGTTATGTTCAGAAACAAAAGATTGTATGAGGACATTGTGTAGGGCCCGCTACGAGGGTTTTATTTATTAATACACATATTTGTATATGTAGTTTTCTATATTATTAGATTGTTGCGCATATTGTTTTTCTTAATAGATTGTTCAAAACTCATTCGTTTATTTCGAAAAGTACAATTAAAAAATTTTTTGATCACGCAGCTGAGCCGCTCACCCGCGAGAGTTGAGCAAATTTTCAAAATTAAGTTTAAATGTGTTATGGTTTCAACCAACTATTTGGGTAATTGGCCTACTCACGAAGGCGCAGAATAGCTAACTGCGTGTACGATATATAGTACCACTACCGACCTTAGGTCTCACTTAGGTCTATTGCAGCGACTCTTATGGAAATTCGCTAATAAAAATATTAATTAATTTACAGTATCCATTGGGAGTTTTACATTGTTTTCCATTTATGGGTTTGGGGGCCGTGTTTGCGCCACCTCAATTGTTATTATTATTAGAAAGATGGCTAGGCTGATACATTGATTAAGTGACGCGTCATGTTTCAATTAAACTACTTTAGCTATTTGTGGGTGTTTATTTTTAAACTGCACAAACCAAAAGACTGTATTCTTTGACTTGTATTATAATAACACCAGAGCCTGAAATCACTTAAGATGTATTCACACAAATAAGCATTTATGTGTTTAATTGCGAGTTATTTGTAGTAACTGATCATTGAATCCAATTTTAATAAGTTTGAAAAAAAATTTCAAACAATATTTTATATAATGCATAACAATAATTAGGTTGGCAGTAGCAGCGACGAAACTTAAATATCAAGTCGGCCGCTAAGTGCAGCTGACATTACTTGCTGTAGTGTAACATAAAGTGAAATACAGTTTAATCCCAATGACGATGTTCTAAATATTTTACTCAGACATTGGCCTACTTGATCATATTCGTCTGATGAAAAGGTTATGCTGGCTGCTCCTAGAACGTTAAAGAAAAAATAAAACGAACAAAAAATATATATTTTTTGTTCTTTTTTATTGAAATTTTAAGATGGTACAAAATAAATTTGTATTTTTTGTAATATACAATTGTTTGACTTACAATTTTTTTCAGTGCATAAATCTGCATACAAAATTAAAAAAACGATTTCAAGGTATATGTTATTTTTAAATGTTTATGATTTTCAATTAACTTGTAAAACTGTCTATGTTACACTAATTTTTTCATTCATACATTTTTCAACAAATAAAAAAAAAAACATAAATTATAAATCTGCCTGTTAACAACAAAGTTATGATGTTAAAAAAAAATACTTGTGAAAATGTCAAAAATCGTCCGGAAATTCTAGACAGCACCTGAAGAAAATGTCTGGCTCTGAAAAGAGAGGTTTAGTCTTCCGAGTGATCTGGCTGTTAACAGATCTTATCTTGATGTATTTGAAATAAAACTAAGAAACCACCTAAACTAACCTAATAACACGTAAATTATTGATTGCGTTCAAAGGACTTAATATTTGTAAATATAAACACGTACTTATAATAAATACTTTAAAACTGAAACCTTCTAGATGTATACAGATTTATTTACGAAGTTATAGTAAATCATTACCACACACACCTAGCGCTTTCAATATTGCAGTTAGCGTGGGCACCTCAATGCCATAAATTATACCCTTGCATGTGACGCCATAGATTGAACCTGTAATTTATAGTATACGCTTGTAGTAGGTACTCAGATAAGTCAAGAGTTTGATATAAACTAAGCAAATAGAGATAATACACTACTTTGTTGTAATCAAAAACATCTACAGTATTTTAAATTTTACTAACTGTGACGCCGATGCGAAGTGCTCGCTCCTTTAACAAAATTATTTTTTTGTAAGAACAATTAATTTTAGTTCGAATGAATACATAATATTCGTGGAAATATATATTTGTTTTATTCTAACAATTTATGTTTCGAACGTCTCTTAAACCGGAATGGTACTGGAATGGTACTGCTGGTACTGGAATGGTTAACATAAAGGTGAAACAAAAACATAATCAATTCCTTGAATATTAATTTAAATGTGAAAATATCCGAAATTTTGAAATATTAGAAATAGAACTGGAAGAACACATTTGTATTGATTAAAGTTTCAACTCGGAAAATCAACTGACTTTTTGGAAAAGGCTTGCTTTCTTTGCTTAGTAATATAATGAAAACGTAAACATTATTTGTTTCCCATTAGTAAGTACAAAACAGACTTCTTATGTAAAATTACGGCTTCTTATTGTGTAATTTATTTACTGTTTTACATTTTAAGAACCTTAATTTGTGTAATAATAATAAACATAAAAATCTGATGGTAAATAAGAAAACATTTACATCTAATAACAATACTATAATTAAGTACCTCGCTCTGCTTGCACAACTGTGGGTAAGATAGTTTTGTAAATTTGTATTTTACTAAACGAATTAAAGATAACTAACTATAATCCACTGTATTAAAAATGTTTCACTCTGATCTAGGCTTAAACTGAAAATAAAATATTAAGCTTTTATTTTGTAAAATTCAAACCAACACAATATTTATTTCAGTCGTTATTATAAGCTAATAATATAACTGATGTTTTATTGCTTTATTAAAGTGTTTACAAAAAGTCTAGAACTTTAGCAGGCTATACAGAATATTTTATTGCTTTTATTTTAGCTTATATTAAATAAGTCAACAATCATCTGACTTTATTTTAATTAAGAGCCACATTTAAATTTGTAACCCATTTTACATTTATTTCAACAAATACGATCGGATCCTATACAGCGCTATAAGTTTTCTGTGTGACAACTTGTATATAAAAAAGTTAATAAGTTTGTAACGCCTACTTTAACTTTTTTTTTAATTTGTATCTTCAGTAGTTTTGCTCTACGTTGAGTCTATGTCTGGACAATGAAGCTTTAATAAATACAGGGTTATTTTAAAAACTTACCACTTGTATTATTAAAAATTACACAATCTGATAACGGTCAAGTTGAACCTTAGAGAACATATTTACAAAATCATATATCCTCTCCATCCCTCACATACCAACCCAACTCAAAAATTTGTATTGGATACATATGTCGTGTGATACATCAAATTGAAATACTTTAAAAACATAAATAAAAAAGCCTAAACATTAGTTCCCTGCGATTATTTTGTAAATCATTTTCTAGAATTTCATATAGAATGGTTATCGCACTATGAAAATAATAATTTATTACAAACTAGGGGAGACCAGGGCAAGAGGACGAAGTTCAAGTTTTTTATTTTTGAAAATTTTGTTATGTTAGTATTAGTTTGTATAACCATATAAATACACTCCTGGACAAAAGTTTCGCAACATCCATGTTTGTGTTAAATTGATTAGTTTAGTAGTTAAAAAGTAAATAAAAACACTAAAACCTTTTTAATTTTTTTGTTCCTCATCTTAGATTAAGAAAACAACAAAAATATTAAGACTTTTAGAGGTATCATATTTTATTTTGTTAAAAAAAAGGAAAGTTAAAAAAGCCGATAAACTTCTAGTTTTTAATTCAAAGAAAAATTTATACATTTAATTTATTTGGTTTATTACCAATTTCCTAGTATCTGGTATTTCCTCCTCTTTCTCGGATTACTTCTTGCAGCCTTCTCCTCATACTACAGATGAAGTGTTGAATCTCTTGCGGTGTTGCCTCCCACTCCTCTATCACTGCGGCTATAAGGGCTGCGAGAGTGGTTGCAGAGTGGTTTCTTCTCCTGA
>JAGFPH010005669.1:0-10188 GCA_018207615.1 Philaenus spumarius
CTTCCCTCTTTCATAAATAACCAAAACGTTTATTTGAACTCGGATTTGAATATGTTTGTTGTATGAGAACTTATTAAAAATATTTTTAAAACTTTTTTGATTTCTTCAAAATAGTTGTTTTTCAAAGGTGTATAACAAAGGATTGTCTGTAATAACAGTTTGAAAAAATGTTGTCTTAAACATTACTTATTTTGCCCCTAAATCATTGATACCCATGAATGATAATATGTAGATTACAATTCCCTACTATAAATATTCTCCAAACTCAACTATGTTAATTACTATATTACAAAAATATCTTTTAAAAAGCCTATTCTAATTTACTGGTTTTATTGAAGCTATTTTACTTACAAGTTATTTTAAAAATATCAGCAAATATTTATAAATGTAAAACGCAATTTTACACACATAAATTAACTGAATTTTTTAAATTCCAATAAATTTATGTTTTTTAAAGTGTAAAAACTACGAAAAGACATTATTTATACTTATATCTAAAACCTATCAATATAAAAATAAAAATAATACAAGATATTATTCAACCTTATTTTCTTAAAAATTATAGGCTATGCCGGTTGGAAAGTTCTCTTTAGAAAATAAGTGCAGCTCAGTGGTTAAAAGAAGGCCTATAGAAAATATGCATTCATTCAGTAAGCTCTGCTCTGTATACTTGTAGTCAAGTCAAAAAAAGATTTTAAATAACATTGAATTTTATTTTTTGATTGAATTCGAATTTTTTTCTTCATTAAAATCTCAGTTCTGGCTTCCTATTAAACACACTAACAGTCCCATGGAGTGGAGCGGCAACGGAAAATACCGCCATCATGGATTACTTACCTTAAACTTGTTATTAACTGAATATGTACAATATTTGTTTTAGTATTATCAATAAAATTATATTTTTAGCTTAATTAGACGTGCTCTGTAGATATCAATTAATTAAAGTCCCCTCAAAATCTGCGCTTTGTTGGTGACAGCACTTTAAATCATTTATAAAACCCATAATCTACTCCAAATGAAATAATCAGACCAGCCAAACAGAATTTAAATTATATGTTTAACATATTTTTATGGTAAACAAAATACATCTGGCTAAGGATTCACTAAGTTAAGTTATTTATAAACTTATTATACAAATTGAGGCTACGTGATTTCAGTTCGTCAATGGGACATGGTGGTTCTATTGTACCGTAAACTAGTAAAATAGTTTTTCTTTTTTTAAATAATTATTTAAGATTTTTGACCATCCATTTCAAATATTTTTAGATATAACCAAAATTTTATTACAAAGTGTGTATATAATTTTACAAATTGTAGTTTATATTTATAAAAAGTTATATATTTTTACTGTTGGAAACTTGAAGCAAAGTGCCCGAATGGATTTTGTTAAAAAGCTATATATTTATATATTATAAGCAAAGTTTGGTAAAATTGTCAGTTCTGAGTAAAACAAAAATACAAAAACCAAATACCAAAATCGTTTACGGCCGCCAACTTAAAACAAAACAAAAAAATCAAACTTTTAAAATATTGACTTTTAGAAAACCTTTAAAAAGACCTTATAATTATGTAACACCGAACTGCAGTAAATATTTCTTTAACAATCACAACCTCGACCAAAATATACTTTTATGGCCATTGGAATTTGAAAACAAATATTTCTCTTAGATTCATTTTTGGTGCAAAATATTGAAGTTTCAATAGAAACCAAGCTAAACTGATTCTGGTTTTATAATTAGTTTCTAATAATGGATTGTCAATATTTTAAAACAAAAGTTGTTTAGACATTTGCCATGTTTTGGTTTCCTCTTTATTATTATTTTTTTAACTCACTGTATTCCAAGAAAATAAAGAGGAACACAGAACTAGAATACTAGAACTGATGTGTCTAGAAAACTAAAAACTAAATATATTAGAATGAGAAAAACCACTGTGACCAGGCACCGACTCACAAACAATGAACCTTATTTTATTTTTTATAGTAATGCAATACATAATGTGGTGCAATATCATTATATGACAATTTTAAAATAAAATGTTTACTGAAGTAAGTTAGGCCTACTCAGTTTGTTGTACTTTTAAAATTAGTAAATTTGTTTATTATCCTCTTTAAGTTGATTTATTATTGTTTCTTCTTTACTAAAGTCGAATTCAGGTCTTCAAACCACTTCATAATTTTTTATTTTGTTCAACATTTCCCATTTCAAAACAAAAACGAACGAGTCTATATGTCGTTTGTTATTCGCCTAACATAAATATTCCCCAAACTCAACGATGTTACTGGCTAATTAACAAAAAATATCTTTCCCAAAGCCTATTTTAATTTACAGGTTGTCTTAATACTATTCGTTGTTATTTTTAGTCTCTGTGAGTATTTATAAAAACACGCTATTTTAAAATGTAATGTATTACAAATTTACTGCTTTCAATAAATTCGTTGAAATTTATGTTTTTAAATGAAACAACTACAAGACTTACCTATAGGCCTACTTATATCTAAAACTAAATCGAAGAATATCAAAACTAAGCATTGATATAAGATATTATTAAAATGTGCTTTATTTTCTAAAAAATTATGTGCTGACTGAAATGTTGAAAACAGCTGTTCTTCTTATAACTAAATTAGGTCAGTGATTAAAATTATAGAAAATACGCATTAATGCAGTAGCCCCGCTCTGTCTCATTGTTGTCGTCAAAGAAGAAATAACAAACAATTGAATTCTAACAAATTTTCTTCACTATAATGCCAATTGAGGCTTCCTATAAGCACACTAAAAGTCCCCTCTCCCAGGAACTTAAACTTGTTGTTATAAGTGAACATATAAACTATTTGTTTTAGTAGTATCAATCGGATCTTTAGGTGAATTCGATATGCTCTAAAGAAATATTTAACTGCTCTTTAAAATTATTCATAAAACTCATAATCAATTAATTTCAATTGAAATAATCAGCACATAGCATTTAAATTATAGAGAAAAGTTATGAACAATCCTCTGTTTAGAAAATATTGAAACAGGAAAAAGTAGTAAAATCCTACTATTTATCACAAGCAACTCAAAACAAAATAATTCAAAACAAAATAAAAGCTGATGAGTTTATTTAGCATGAAATGTTTATTTGATAGTAAATATTATACAAATTATGGCTACGTGTTTCCAAAACAACCATATTGCTAAATCCACTGAAGTTAACTAGATTTAATGTAATCTTCGTTAAATAGATTGTAATTTAAGTTATCTGCTGTTTGGAATGTAATCGTCATAGTCCAAGTTTTGTGAGGTTAGGGATGTACAAAGGAATATAAGTACAGAATACTGTACTTATTTTTGGTAATTAGAATACCAGCGTTTAGGTTCGTACTTTTAATAGTCTTGGTGACTATTTTGAACCTTAGTAATACGTTTATAAAAAAGTTGTTTCCTTTAGGTCACCCGAGCAGTCCGTACAAAGCGCAAACGAATCAGTTTAGACACACACGGAAACCCCACAATTTTTTACCTAAAGAAACTAAGGAAAGTGTTTTTTTCATTCTTCATTTAACTTTGGAAAATTGACCAAATTGGTTATTGATTGAAATCATATACCATAATCAATGTTTGTTAAAATTGTAACTTTTGAGTAAAATGGTTAATTAAGAGTAAATAAAAATACGCAAACCGTTTATTGTCACCAACTTGAAACGGGAACAAAAAATATATAAGAACATTTTTAAACGATACTAGTAAACATAGGTATAAAATGATGATACCTATGTTTGAATTAAAAATTTCTTCAAAGTTGCATCCACTACCAAAATATGCCTTTTAGAGCTCTGAAATATGAAATAATATTTTATGTTTAGATTTATTGTTTATTTATTTATTGTTTAGATATAGCAAATACTAAGGATAATGTACATTATACACATTGTCTAAACAGGAATATTTTTTATTAAATCCAAAATATCTTAACAGATATCTAATATCTTAAAAGTTGTATTAGTTGGAAAGTGAAACTATAGTCTGTATGAAGTAACCTGTCTCCTGACCCTCTGTCTACCTGGGACAGGCCTTCGCCATTCACCGGCAATATACGACACCCGCAGCGGTTTTTCTAATAATTAGTCACCTTTTAGCTTCCCCACTAGCTTAAATAACTTTTTTACCCGAATCATAATTACCGAAATTTTATCAAAAATTTGAGAAGTACCGAAAAAAATAAGATCAACGATACTAAACAAGGGCAAATTTGATAAAAAACAAACAATATTCAGGTAATAAGAAATGTAGATAGTCTGTTTAAAGCTTGTAATAATAAAGTTGGTTTTCTGTAACAATATGACAAAGAAATAACATTATATATTACAAAAATAATAAATATTAACTATATACATTAACTACTGTACTACAAACTTATAGGCATAATAGCCATTCCTTTTGGGCTAGTTCCAAAAGTGTTTGGATCTATACAGGATGATTCAGTAAAGTGTAGTGGGCTATGCAGATTCAGATTCTACATGCAAAGATAAGTCGAAAATGTAGTATTTTCTAGATTTCTGCTTAGTTTAGCCGTAATCCGCCATTTTGTTTTTTACAAAAAACTCACTTTAACTCTGGACATAGATAACTCTGGAATATTCTTATAATAGTTTGTAAAATATTATTTGTATTATGCCTATACGTTTGTAGTCAAATATCTTTTTTAAACTGTTTATTCTTAAAATTTCTTTAAATTGTTTGTATACTTTAGAATTTACAAACATTCATTATATATGAAAATCATTAAATATCACCCACTTCAATGTGATCAACAAAATAAATTTGTTGTTATATTTAACTTTTTTAAACCTTTGAAATTAAGTAACACTTAACCTACGTTTACAGTAAAAATTTCTTTGAAAATAACCCCATCACCAAACTATGCCTTTTTACTAAGCACTGGGATGTAATTTAAAAAATATGTCTCTTGTTTTTTTTTTTTCTCCCCCCCCCCCCCCCCTCCTATACGTAGAATATTAGTCCAGCAGTCAGGTACTTTTACCTGGACACAATTCCAAAGTTAATGAAATTTTGAGGTGTTATTTGGGGATGTATAAGGATGTAGTATACGAGTTTTCCACCTAAATTTCCTTGTGGAAATTTTAGGGGGGCCAAAAAACCGCGATTTTTTCGGACTTTTTTCGATTTTTTGCCTATAACTCAAAAATGACGCGTCTTACGAAAAAATATGTCCTATAAAAAGATATTTTTCGGCCTGATAGTTACTGAGGTACAGCCCTCTAAAGTTAGGCATCATTTCTTAAAATGTACACATTCACTAAAAAATGCATGTCTTTTTTAGTGAATGTGTACATTTAAGGCCCCTATCTTTCGATTTTCAACATATCAGTGTATATTATATATACCCCTTACCTTTTACCACCCCACCCCTCCTTGACCCCATTATTTATGGAGATATACCTAATAATATGCATTCTATAGGCCAAAAAGTAGTAAGTTTTTTATGGAGAAAGTATTGTTTTCGTCCAAATTTTCCAATTTGAATTATTAGTAGAATTATCTGTTTTGGTGCTCCCTGAACCCAAAAATATTTTTAGTGGAATTATCTGTTTTGGTGCTCCCTGAACCCAAAAATATTTTTAATGTTTACATTTTACTTTCTCCCCCCTATACGTAGTATATGGCGAAAGTATTGTTTTCGTCCAAAGTTTCGAATTTGAATTTTTAGTGGAATTATCTGTTTTGGTGTTCCCTGAACCACAAAAAATTGTTTAGTGGAATTATCTGTTTTGGTGATCCCTGAACCCAAAAATATTGTTAGTAGAATAATTTGTTTTAGTGCTCCCTGAACCCAAATTATTACCATTGGGCCATTACTGAGTGATACCATTGGACGTGTCAGGTCGTTTCTAATGTGATATTCAATAACAAAAACATAACTACAAAATAAATTATAAAATAAATAAATGATTGTATTATAAGAACAAAATATGACGGACAAAACTATTAGGTCTACGTTCTGTTGAACACTTGTAAGAAGTTAAACCTATTTTGCAGTAGGTTTTGGAAGAAATATTAAACTATAAACACTTTTTCTGCACGTAGACATTTTCTACAATCAATGCATCACATATTTTTTACTTTAAAATCGAAAGAATCAAACTATTTTATTTGGACTTAGGATCAGATTCGTGGAGCCAAGTCTTGCAAATTCTTTTCAAACCAACTACATCAAAATGAAGTTGTATTTATAAGGTTCTTACATTTCCTTTGCAAGTTTATTTTAAACATAACATAAGAACCTAATGTAAAATTACCAAAACATTTTGTAGAAATGTTAAAAACTCCCGTTTGTCAGATGAGTAAGGTGTCTTAAGAAATGAATTTAACAATAGAAATATTTCTGACAATTATTACCCTTGTGGCAGCCCCTCGACCCTAACGTAGAGTACGTTCACTCTAACAACATTGTTTTGTTATCTAGACATATTCTAATAAAATAATTTGGATTTTTTAAAGTTGAAATCATGAAGGTATAATTGAGGACATACGTAAGCGTTTACATTTAAATTTTTACTGTAAACGATTTAGTTGGAACTGGGTTTAGTATTTTTAGTAAATCAATAAAGTACATTTGTTGCAACATGATTTGACGACAATTTTGGTGCTATTCTGTGCTAAAATAATTTTGTGTTTGTTCAATTCTAGAGACTCCTAGAAGCAATTTTACGTGTTCGTTAATTCAAGTTTCATCTTATTGTAAATTGAGCATGTGTCAGTTTCAGGATATCTGTAATGTAACAAATCTTTTAATTTCAAAGTTATAAAAAAATTATTTAAGAACGAAAAGAAAACCAGAAATTTATTTCGGCACATTTAGTTATTTGAATTAAACTGTCCATGCAGAAATTCTAATTAATAACTTTTTTAAATAGTTCACACATTTTAAAATTGCTTTTATTATCACATTATTATGTAAGCTTGAATTACATTTTATCTTCCTTATTTTGTATGTGGATGAAACCATGTTACAAAGTTAGGAAACATTTTTATAAATTTGTAACCTGGTTGCCAACCTGCTTCATCGTATTGTTTTATATGAGACATGGATCGAACAGCATGAGGTTAGTCCTTATCGATTGCAAAATTTTGTTTCAGATTCAAATAGAAATCACGACTATAGAGATAGTAGTATTTTGGTATACGTTAAAAATTACACACGTTTTCAAGAAAACAAGCTGAGACTCAGCATAAATGTTTAAAATATATATTTTAACTGCTACGTCAAGTTTCAATTCGATATATTAAAATTCTGATAATTTAGAATCAGCCAATATATGAATAAGATGTCCCATTTTAGTGATTTCCCCTGCTGCAAAATACATACTTGCATTATCGAATTTTTCCAGACAAACCATTGCTCGGACGAAATAAATACATATGACATTTTTTGTTGAAAAATACCACCCCTACACGGTGGTATTTTTTATTTTTCTATATCTTTATCCCAGCTCGAAATATTAAGGATAATCGAACAATAAATGATAATCGATTTTTTTTTCGACTTTGGGAAATCGATAGACTGGTAAACTTTTTTTATCTTAATCTACATACTTTAATGTAGTTATAAAAAAAATCAGCCGTATTATAAATTACTGGAACTTTTGGTCTAAATTTACCCCTACCGACTGGTCTATAAGGAATCTTACAAAACTTGAAAGCTTTTTTTTGTATTGAAATCTAATTATAAATAGGTACCACAAATATCAATTTGTCCCAATTTGAAACATTTATGAAATAATTTTAAATCATTTTTAGACGTTGAATCTTATTTGAATTTATTAATTTACCAAAAAAAAGTGTTTTAAAATGGAGGTTATTCTAAAGTATAATGATTTGTTGACATCTTAAAAAGTAAAAGTATTTTAAAGTAAGTTTAGGTACGTATTTTATATCTGATTATTTGTTTTCTACTTTGCTCAAATCAAACTCCTAGTATAGTTTCTAACTATTAATGTTCATAAACGCACAAAAAGATAAAATGCTTTACAAAAGTATGTTTAATTTGTATTAGATATGAGTATACAAAATCGAATTTGAATTTGAACGAACCCGAGGATACAGCTTGAAAATACAAAGCTCTTTCAGCTTGACCAGTCTTTACAGTTGCTCACATTCACGTTTTGATACCACCTCGTAATGCCAAACTCCAACTTCAATGATTCTGTTTTTAGATTAAATGTGTAATATACTGGAAAACAACAGTGGTAATAACTTGAGAACTAAAGAGCAAGTCCTAAAAATACTCCAGATCTAAATAAATTATATAAAAAATTCTACTAACATAAATTAAGGTTCTACAGATTTTTTTAAATAAATTACGTAAAAACGTTAATAGCATGCTGAAATTAGAACATTTATTTCTAACCCATGTTGATATGTTCCCATGATACATTGTTAAAATTTGGGAAGTATTCAACTGATTTGATCAAAATTAGGCTAAACCTTTCCTAAATGTCATAACTCTACAAGTTAGAAAAAACTGTAAGAAAATATAATAATTAATTCTAAATTTATAAAAAAATAGATAGAAAGAGATAAGTTGTATTTTTAAGGTATAGAGAATATTATTTACTAACACACACTTTGTACGATTTATTATTTCCAATAATACTACAGTGTTACTGTGTTTTCTTCTTCATAATATGTACTATTTTGAATGTAACTCATTAAATATGACTGCAATAAAGTAATTAACTTTTCAAGGTCAGGATTAAAACATAAAATAGGAGAAAACTCTTAAAGTAAAATGAACGAATATTAGGTCTACAATTATAATGGCTAGTACTGTTATGTTTCAAAATGTATTTTACCTTTTTCTACTGTGATTTCACGTTTCTATTTGAAGACATTCTTAACATTTGCGTATTTATTTCCTGAAACATCATCCGCTATATTTGATTGCATAAATCCAGCATATTATCTTAAATTATATTACGGATTAAGTTAATTGTACGTGTTTTTGTTTTGTTATTTTTTTACAGTTTTAGAGATGAGACATTTCCCTAAGGTTTTAGAAATTGTCAATTTAGTTGAAAAAATACCTAAATACATCTGTATTATCCAAAACATTATAAGAAAAGCTTTTACAGCTTAATCAAATGCTGTCAATTGCTTTTACAGATATGTTTTCCTACTTCAAACACTAAAATAAAATTGAAAAAAAAAATAAAATGACTTAAGTATTAAGTTATTAAAACAACAAGTCTGACTCAGTTCGATTTAATTTTTATAAGTTCCCATATTCGGAAGATATCGTGAAAACTGTGTAAATGGATTTATTCTTTACAAAAAATATATGTAATTCGTATTAATCAAGTAATTATTTTTATTTTTAACATTAGGTAAAAATTAGTGCCAGATTCTTGTTCAGCATCCCAAAAAACAATAGGAAAATGAGTTTTACGAAAATCGGTAAAGAAATGAAGAACTTACTATAATTTGCATATCGTCTATTGTGTAGAAGTAAAATATTAAACCAATAATCCATTTAATATATAATGCAGTAAACAATAAACAACCCTCCCTCAACTATGAATAGGTAGCAGGTAGAAGGGTAATTAGGTAAGGCCGGGCCAGGCCGATGGCAGGGTGCAGTTAGGAAAGCGAGCGAGTTAGACTGGCCGGTTTAAAACTTACTAAACCATCTGAATAACGGTATTTTGTATATATAACTTGTATAAAACAGATCAACTATTGATGGTCTCAGTTACGACGCTAAGTTGGATGTATAAGAAATTGTATAAGTTTTTTGTAATTGGGTCCCTTATTTGTTGGTTTTGAAATGTTGATCCGATGCTTGAACACGAAAGAGCCACAATAAATGTTGATCGAAAACGATCAACCTACCCTGGTTAAAAATAACAGCAAAACCAACAAATGATTACGTGAGAAATCTATATATATACATATATATATATATATATATACAGTTCAGAGATTATACTCATATTGCATTGCAAAACTGTTCTTCTACTTTTCCCCATTGTAAAATATATTGATTCTAGTAAGAAAAAATAAATAAATTTCCAATCTGCCTATCAAAACCACAGCACAAAAAGCAAATATCATTTGCTGCTGGAAATCGACTAAAATTTTAAAGTTTGTTTGCATTTTTCTTTTAGAAGGAAATCCGCATTGGTAGCCAATT
>JAGFPH010005669.1:11709-65090 GCA_018207615.1 Philaenus spumarius
TTGTTTGCATTTTTCTTTTAGAAGGAAATCCGCATTGGTAGCCAATTATAAAATTTAAAAAAAAATTAAGTAGTGCATTTTGTAGAGGTAAGACAAATTTAATTTTTAAACCAAATATAAACAAGTAGAAAAATGAAAACCTTCCATTAGACTTTTAACAAAAGTTGTTTGGTTGTAAAATGTGCTGAAATAAGATGTTAGTTTAACAATACATTTAAAACCTGAGGAGAAGTAGTAATAATTAGTGTGTTTTTAAGTTATAATTGGTGAAAGATATAATACACACAGTTAACTTAAAATATGAAACAAATAAATTACGCTCCCTCAACAACTACAATTATTTAAAAACTTCAATGTTAGTTTAAACGCTTAACAACAGAAGGCACCGTAATATTTTACGTAATAATTCCAAGAGTACGAACCAAGTACGATTTATAATAAGTTGAAGAATGCGAAATGTTCAAGTTCCCTTGCTTTGCGAGAGTGGCGACATCTGTTGGCAATTGGACAGCTGCGCCAATTTACAGTAGGAATTTAATTAAACACTATCTTTAACTGCATGTACTGTCGGGGCGGAACTTTAACCCTATTAAAGTTAATCCCTTGATCTCAATTTAAATCAAATTAATCACAATTAGGAAATTAGAATTCTATTGGGATTGAACAAATTTTAATTTAGACAGAATACTATGTATTAAACCGAAAGGATTAGTTCTTTTAATATGCAAATTAAAAGTTAAGTAAATTTTAATGTAAGAATGGTGTTGTTTGTTACATGTAATTGTACGATGTGATGTCATGTGGCTTTTATATGTAGTTTATTTTGGTAATCGTAATAAAGTTGTGATTTATTATGCTACACCGGGTGAATAAAAACTGTTACCGGCTCTATAATCTCGACGTTATTATTATTATTATTTAAAATTTCTGCTATAGTATTTACTTAGAGTAATTACTGCGTAGGTAGCAGCGTAGGGTACAGGTAAATAAAAAAAAATCCAGGTGTGATTAAGGTCACACTAGAGAAGTGTAAACTTCAATGGCGATATTCTGATTTACAATAATTCAAAAGTATAGAAAATATTGAATAAAAACACAATTTATGAAATGAGGAAGCACAATGTTTATTTCAGACGTTTACCAACTAAACTATTTTAACACAAGTTACAAAATGAGGAAGCACAATGTCTATTTCAGAGGCATTACCAAGTAAACTGTTTTAACACAACTTACGAAATGAGGAAGCGCAATGTTCATTTCAGAGATATCACCAAGTAAACTGCTTCAACACAACTTACGAATGAGGAAGCACAATACCCATTTCAGATATATCACCAAGTAAACTGCTTTATCACAACTTACGAAATGGGGAAGCACAATGTCCATTTCAGATGTATAAAAACTAAACTATATACTCTGCTATATATACGTGTGTACTATGTATAGTATAGGGTGACACGTGACGGAAAAGGCGTGACGGTAAAATCTGATTCACCGCACGGAATTTCAGTTTTAAATAACTAACTTGGTTTGAACTAAAGCGGTCTTAGTTATACGTAGCAACTGTAGTAAACTGGACTATCTCTTTTAGACTGTCAACCACTCTGCTTTCCATTATACTCCTAAAACCGAACTAATGCTTGTTTTTGTTAAAGTTTCAGTTTTAATTTATTTTTCCTTTTTGCATAAATTATGTAGTTTTTAAAGACAACTTGGTATAGCATGATTGGTTGTATACTACGATAATAATTTGATAGAAATGTTTGGACATACAACAACCAATAAACTAAAACATATGGAAAAGCGGTTTACAATTTAAAACTTGCGGCTGCTAAAATCTATAGCATATAGTTTCTTGAAAACCAATAATATCACAAAAGATACCAAACACGTTTTAGAGACATACAAAATTATTATTACAAATTAAACTATTTTAAACTTCAGGAAGTAGTTAATGAGCATAAGCCATCTATTTAAAAATGGACTATTGACGTTATATAATATATGAAAAAGGTAGCCCGATCTCTTTAAAGAAATTTCACTGAAAAAAGAGAAAGGAGAAGTCACTGAGAGGAGGAGTTTTTTGTCCTGCTTAAAAGCTAATATCTTTAAGAAATATTGTTTACTAGTGGACCCGGCAATGATTCACTATTGCTTGATTTAATTTTATGGCTAGATATGCTATTCCATTTCATTACTTTAACGTAAGAAATTAAATTGTAAATGGTTTTTATTTGACTTAAGTTATTTAAATTTCACTTTAATATTACACAAATTTAGCTTTATAGCTTTTAAGAAGTTAGTGCAATTTATTTTTATTGTATAAGGGTAGCTACAACTTGTTAATCTATTTATTTGTAGTGACAATATTCTATAAACAATTGTTGTACTAATATGTGTAAATTGTTAAATTTTAGTGAAATTGGTTGAGTAGTTTTTTGGCATATACAGCATAAGTGTATAAATTATTATTAAATTTTTAGGGTAATTATTCAATTTCATCCCTTCTGACTAAAGAAATCTAATTGAAAATATGGTTTTTATATCACTTAAATATAATATTACATAATTTTGGCTTTATAGTTTGTACGAAAGTAGTTTAATTATTTTGTTTTTTGTATAGGGGTAGCAACCCCATTTCACCCCCTTAGACTGTATTAATTGTAACCTCTAAACACTCCTGGAAATGACATGGATAAACTGCAAAATGTTTAATGAAATCATTAGAATAGTTTTTGAGTCTATAGAGGACAAAGAAGGTAAGAAACAAAAATGGAGATAGTCTTTTTCAATTTGTTACTTATAGTCAATAACTACACATTAATGAACACATTACGTTCTGCATGTAGTTTAAAATAGTGAATATTCGAAATTCCATTACACAAAGGTAAACTGCAGGTAGTTCAACATTCGATCTATTGAATAATAAATAATTCAAGATTAACAACTGAGCTATCTGTGCTCTCAGTTAAGTAAATTTATTTCGGTAAAATTACTTTGAAGAGGCATAGTCGCCGCGAGGACAATTTAAAAATAAAATAGATTGTATAAATGAAATAGCAAAATAAAAAAAATCAAGAATTGTAACATGAACAATACGAAATGTTAAAGATTTCTCTATTATATGGTATGTATTGTTCATTAAAAAGACGTAACATGTCAAATTTCTTATATCTGCTTTTTTTCGACTTTTTTGTAAATACACAAGTAGAATTGCGGCCTCATTCGAAACTTTGTAAAACTTTACATAGGCTATATATTATTAGCTCCCCCCATGGCGAAAATATTCTGATATTTTCATGAAAATGACGATTGAGCTGTAACCTATACATAGATAACGTAAGACTGAGATCAAAGTAGACGCGACCCTATATGTACTCGGAATTGCGTTGTGCGTTGTAATTTTACCATTAATACTTAAATAATCTATAATCGACATTTCAAACAAATTTGTATATTACCAACTAAAGAAAACAATATAATATGTAACAGATTTTTGATGTACAGTACAGTAAACGTTTAGTTTGGTTTTACCTAATCTAAAAACACGTTTAGTTGTGAAGATTAATTGCCTGATTATAAACTTGCCAATTTGGTTGCAAATAAACGTGTTTTGGTTCATTGTAGGCCTAACCTAAAATTATGTTATGTTTTTGATCCAAATCAGTTATTTATAATACTTAACATCATACGTTTGAATTGAATTATAATACATGAATTATTCTTCGATGATTTTTTGTTTGTGGTTTTAGTTTATTAATCTATTGACATAAAAAAACTGTTTGTTGTGAATAATGATAAACTGGTACTACATTTGCTAAGTCGGTTGCTTTGGCAATGATTGAAAACAAACATGTCAATAAGGTTTTCATGGTTAAATTTAAAAAATAATATTTAATTATATAATCAAAAGTCAGCTTTTCAAACAAATTGTGATAATGCAAACTAAAGGTCACAATATAGGCCTAATATAAATCACGAGATTGTTTTAATGCAGTAAGCTTTTTCGTTAATTTTATACAAAATGATGTTAAGTTTTTTATATATAATATTTAACAATAGATGTTTGAATTATAAAACCGTAGGATTTTTTCGTTAACTTTGTGTTTGCTTTTACTATGTTAAAGAACATGATTAAAAAAGTTGTTAGTAATGAATAATCATAAAACTGATTCTCTTGGTTGCTGTGGTAATTAATATAAATGCACTTACAAACGAGTGTTGCTGACCTTATGATATGAATGTTTTATCTAATATGGAATGTAAGTAAATCTAAGAATGTTCATCATTTTTACACTTTAAAGTACAAACTTAGTAGAATCCTCCTTAGTGTGCGTAGAGCTATATTACCCATAAGCCTAAAACTTTATATTTTCATATTTGTATCTTGTTTTTTCTCCACGTTGATTACTGTATTAGTTAGTCATTCAGTCCGGACAAAGCCGCTTAATCTCTCTATCTATAATTATATAAATAGATGTTTTTTTAAAATAAAATTAGAGAAATCTTAATGCTATACCAACACAATATTACAGTTCCTGAAATCTAAAAAAAAAACTGATGCAGTATAAAAAAAATGTATACTGAAATAATAACAGCTGCTATGAATATAGTTAACTATATAACTAAAAATATTGAAATTACAATGAAGCACCAACAAAGAAAAACTCTCAAGTAAAACATAACAACAAAACATAAGTAAAATTCACGTGATCAGTGTTTTATTGTTCTTGAAACGTGTGTAAATGAGTAGATATGTTTTGTTTGATTGTTGTCAGAAGTGATAATGTACGTTTGATTCAGGAAGGCGTGAGACGTGAAACCCCTGTCGCGGGATTATTAAAATTTAAAGTCTTGTATGAAAATATTAATTTGAAAATGTTTGTATTCTATATTATTTTATTGAAGCCTACAAAATGTACCAAAATAGACAGTATCTGCACAGTGTTAAAATGTATATCAGTATTTGACACTTGTTTGTAATGCTAAGGCCTATGAATGAATAGATACGTAAACATCGATGGACAATGAAGTAGATAGCATACAGAGTATACAGATTCATTGAAATTTTTGTTTTAATCTAATAAAATCCTAAATGTATAGTTTATTATCTAAATAAAGTAATTATACTAACATATTTTCTTAAGGATGATTACATGTTACTGATTCGACTACTCTGTGGGTTTTATTGCAATTAAACACCAGTAGTTCAATAGACAAAACAAGCTGTTCTAATCAGAAAGTGTCCGAAGCAAAACCATTCAAGAAACACCTGCTCAGGAAACGCCTCATCAATCACTAATCGCCGAAACAGCTGATCGGCACGCGCATGCGTCGATCTGGTTAATGACTGCAACCTTTGCAAGGCAATGATAATCATTTACTGCCTAATTAGCCCTCTTAATTAGTTTAAAATACCAGAAAGGATTTGTTTTGCCAATTAGTCTTTAAAAGGAGAAGGGACTTTATAAGTTGGTAGATAAAAGCTCGAAACGAATCAGTATTTTAGTAATGGTAATTGTAATATTTCCTACGGAATTTAAAATTATTTAGAATAATACAACTTTGTAAGATCGGTTCGTCGACCCACGTGCTTGCTATGTTCATTCAATTTCAGGTATCGCAATGTTTCTTTGCGGTATATTGTAAACTTTAATTTAGTAATTACTAATAATTTATACTTAAACAATAATTTGTTTAGATATTGTCAAAATCTGTCGTATTAAGTTGATTCAATTATGTTTTTTATATATTTCTATGATTATTGTAATTGTTTACAAAATAGTGTTTAATGTATATGTTTATAATTTTTCTGGACCAATAATTGTAATATCGTTATTGTAGTTCTAATACAATGTTCGATTCCATTCAACATAATTGTGAAAAAAACGAATTTTAGAAGATTCACTTTTTAAAACCACCTAACTAAACTGATAGCGAAGAAAAGTTTAAAGTTTTATGTGAAAATGCAAAGAAATCGTGCATGGAATTATGATATAGTACAGTCAAAAAGCGCTTTCAAACGACGCCATAGTGGTTAAAATCTGATAAATAAAACTTCAGAAATAGAGTCTCAGCCTAAACGTCTTATCTTATTATATATTGCACTGAACAATTACAGCCCGAACAACAAAAACAAGGAACAAAAAACAATATGACAAACAATAAAACACAAAACACACGCCTGACTGCAAAACGTGTTGACAGACCTAGATCAGAACAACAACCGGGCAGTTGTCATATTGTGTGTTTTTGACTTCTCAGATTCAGCACTGAGTTGTACTGCGTAGATATTTAAAATTAGAAGTAAATTTTAGTGTTACATTGTTTTCTTTAACATATGCCTAGATCTACAGGTTTGTGTTCCCTGAGTGTTTAGTCACTTGATAACGGGACTTGATTCATATTCCCGAAACGTAGTGTACTGATTTTAATACACAAATAATGTAAAATGTTGAAATAATGCGCAGTAAAATGTATTCACATACCATGAGTAGTGTTAAAGCCCTGTGAGTATGATGACTATTTCACCGAAATATACATAAGAGTATATCAATAAATATAATTTTCCATTAAGCTATTCAATTATGTCTGTCATTACCACAGTGCTCTTCAACATACGTATTTTACTACATTTAGTATAAAATATTTTGGAATAGATAAAAAATGAAGAAATTTAATTTACCTATTTTTATTAAGAATTAAATTTTAAAAAAAGGAATAAAATTACAAAACATTTTTACTGCTTGAAATTTTACATTACATTTCTAAATAAAAATATTGCCAAATATGAGTAGTGCATTATAATAAATTTAACATTTTTCAAGTTTATATAGCAGACTATGTGTATACTACCTACACATTTTGTACAATCGAAATTATGAGGATTAGAAATTTATGAAGACGTCTACGTTGTGGGTAATGTTTAGTAAATCTGTTGAAAAATGTAATGGAAATGGCTAAGCCTAGTCTCTAGCCTACTAATAGAGAAAACTGTGTATGCAATATTTGTGTTATAATAGTGTGTTTTATTATTATTACTTATTTAGTCGCATTATGAAAAAATAACTTCAGTAGAGCGTCGATTATCCGAACTAATATTAGGACCGAGGTGGGTTCGGATATTCAATTTGTTCGGATAACTTAATTCAATTTACTGTGTACTCGCTACTGACTAACCGGCACGGCGACTAGCGGCAGCGGAAGGAAAAGCGCCTGTCTGACTCAACAGCGGCCACTGTTCCGTTGAACGTACACACTCTCTGAACTCCACAACTTGGATGACTATGCGAGTCAAAAACTTTAAATTCAGAATTATGTGCAGTACTGTACTTATTTATTTTCATTATACTACACCGAAAACAGCTGTTTTCTATACCTGTTCATAGGCACGTATGTCCTTATTTTCCGTGAATTACACCGTAAATTTATCGTGCAACAGCTGATTTTACGAATAAAAATAAACATATCAGTTTTATGTAAACAACTGATTGATTTTGTAAACGGAAATATTACAGAAAAATCAAACAAGTTTTAATTGTTTTTTTGTTTTTTTTTAATAAAAAGATGTTTTGATTAAAAGTAGGCTATGTTCCTTTTTTTTTTAGTTTAATGAAAAATATCGTACGTAACTCGCCCGGTAAGTTTTTCCGTGCTTGCATGAAAATCTCGCACTCTGCTGCGCCTTTCGCGGGAACTATCATGCTCGCACGGAAACCACCTATTTACCGGGCTTGTAACGTAATATACTATTACAGTACATTTCTGTGTTCGGATGATTGACTTTTCGGATAACTGACGTTCGGAAAATCGACGTTCTACTGCAGAGTTAATTTTGATGATGACATAAATATTCACATGTATGCGATCGAACATGAGGAATTATATGCGCTTAGTTGATTGTGTTTGCGTATAGTTCAATGAGGTTGTCGTGATAATCGCTTTTTCGAAAACAAAACTCGAAAAACTAAAAATAAACTCAAAATATTAAAACAAAACCCAAACAACTAAAAAAAATCTAAAATATAAAAATGAAATCAAAACATTCAAAATACACAAACATCTAAGAATATTTATTCATTTTATTTTATTGGGGTTTATTAATTTAATTGTTTTTAATCACACCAAATAATGATAACTTTAACGCACCAATGTAAAAATTTAAGAGATTTTACACTATTTAAATTGTTATTGTTACACTAATTTATAAATAAATTCTATAAATCTATAAGTTTGTTTCATACAAGTTAGGTTGATGGAAGCGAGGTAGTAGCTCATATTTCCAGTAAGCGAACGCTAGTAATTAAGTTTGAACCAATGAGGTTAAACATTTTTCTTATGTACTTAAACTTTAAAAAAACTAGCCACTCTTCGTGCTAAATTGAATTTGGACGTATTTTGTTCTATTTAAAAAGCCCCAGAACCGATACAAGTAGTACAAGACGGAAATTATTTGAAAGCATATGGAAAATATTATTTAACCTACTGACGGCAGGTCTTTTTTTAAATGCTTTCTTGGGGAGCTGCAAAATTTAAACTATTTAGTTATTGCTGTTCTAGTGATGCTGTAATGTAATGAGTGTGTGAGTGGTATTACTATAGTGAATGTGATATTATATATATTATACATACTATATATATATTGCAGGCTGTACATTCTACATACTACTTTTACAAAATCATATGTATACAACATATATAAAATAGTTCTAAGTGTGTAACTGTTACCGTCAATGATGATGATGACTTGGTCATCAAAACTCGTTTGAGTATTTCACATTGTTTTTTTTTTTAGAAACAGTGTTAATTTCTTTATGTATACAGTACAACTATAGCTAGTTATTCTGGGATCGGTGATATTTTTGATTCCGCCCTAGACAGAGCGGGCCTGCAATACCTCACAAATAAGGCGAAACAAAAACAATTTAAACAACCGTCGACTGCTTTGACAGTGTGAAACGATACATCTTTCAATCTGCCACTCATTGCGGCAGAACGAGGGTGGATAGAGACTGCGATGTGGAATACATCACAAGAGGTAGAAAATTACCGTGTCCACTGGTGCGGAAAATATTAAACTTCGCTTTAACTTTTGCCTTTTCATATCAGAATACGCGTTAAGTGAGTCTCTCTTAGTTGCGACTGTCGTAACAAACCCGGTTTTGATATTGGGTGGTTACGTCCTTTACAGCTCAAAAAACACCCTATTTCCTCTTGGATGCACCCTTTGCTTTGCGCACGCCTCAGTAACGTCTCCCGGGCTACAGAGGGGAGGCTGTAAGCGAGCGTAAGTGCGCTCCGTTTTGTCTTTGTGACAATTCTCTTGCTTCCACAAACTTATTTTTAATTCATCTTGTTCATTTTTTAACGGAAAACTTTCCTTCGGAAGGTGTCTTTTGTTATTTCATGAATAATTTTTAAAGGCCGTGCTACGTGGGAGGGAAATTGGTAAGTTTTCGTTTTTAGGAAAGAGTTTTTGCTGAGTCTTTTCAAGTAATTCAGCAATAATTGATATGGAACTAATTACCTCAGTTTTTTGTGAATCTTGCGTTAGGGAAACGGACGAATATACTTTTCATCATATTTTACGAGCTCTAGCTTTTCTGAAAATGTAGATTATTGTTTCTTTTCACTTTATCGCTATTTTTGACATTTTACATTCCGATTTCAAAATCCATCACCTTTCTTCTTTGGCTGGTACAAACTAATAAATCTAATTACAAAATGTTGTCTTTAAAATATTATGTAGTTATTTATTTATCGAATATACGCACAACTTACTCAGCGATACCATGTGATAAATACTTACTTACCTTACGGGTTTAAATGGGATTTTATAGTTGGTTTTAAATGGGTAAATAATGAGATTTTATAAGTGAGTCACCATTGGTATCTCAGGAACGATTGGTTTCAGACAAAGGAATACACCTAAACAGAGGCCAATAAAAAACAATTTGGGAAATTTTGAAGAAAAAAAACACCGCAAAACATCTCTTGCTAAAGGTTTAATGATGTTTTCCCTGGAACGCACCTGGTTTACAATAACACCATTCCCGTTAACATTTTCAAATTAATACGGGCCCAGTAAGCTCTCCCTGAAACAGCGCACCATACTGACATGCGATCTCAATGTTGTGGCTTCTGAACTGCATCGTCATGACGTTGAAATTCAAGAAAACGTGTTGTTAGCTTGTCGTTGAAACCGTTTATGTGTTTACTTCTGTCAAAGAACTATATGTTTTTGAAGAAACCCTGGGGAGTCACCGCTCAGTACTAACACTGAGAAGCAATTAGCTGACTTTTTTCTATTCTTTTTTCCTTTATGTCCACATTTAAAGATTGACCAATTGGTATTCTATACGGAAACTCACCAAGGTATTACTGATGTTAATTTTCAAAGATGTCCAGCAGGACTTGCATGAGACGTCTAGCGTGGTTTACATTCGTAATGACCGTTTTTGGACGGCCTACACAACCTTTACGCTGAGTAAAATGCTACCCGCACGGAGGAACTTGCCTGCAACACTAATCATTATAGTATATCTTGGCTGATATTTTAAAATTGTTCTTGAAACACTACATCAGTTTGCCTCAAAGAAAGACCAACGGAACAACCTGTAAGTATAATGATGTAAGATGAAACATTTCTCTGGAGTGGTAAGAACCTCAAACAATAAATTAATAATAAGCAATGTGGCCTGGCAACCATCGAAATTAAGGGTCGGCTCTAGCAGTCGGCCATGTTGGTTGACACTCTATAAGACCAATGTTAAATTAAAATCCATATTTTTCCTTTATTTTTGATCGGATAATTATGAACTATATGTCATTTTAAAGCTATGGCCAATACGCATGCAAATGGCTTTTCCAAAATTAAAAAAAAGTTTTGTTTAGTATTTATTAACAATTTAAAAAATTGATTTTTAATATTTTTTATGTTGTCACTATTAGTTATAGCGAAAAAGTACCAAGCCATTTGCATGAAGAATTTCGTCCCCAAGAGTTTGGTATTTTTTTGAAAACGCTATTTGAACAATTGCGGGTTTTAAATGGATTTAGGCTGAGCAATGTCCGTGTAACCTACCGCCGCTATAGGGTGACTTTAAATATTTTTTTACGATGTAACTATTAATTATAGCGAAAAATTATTAAGCCATTCGGATGAAGAATTTTGTCCCCAAGAGTTTGGTATTTAAAAAAAAAACGCTATTTGAACAATTTCGGGTTTTAAATGGATTTAGGATGAGCAATGTCCGCGTAACCTACCGCCGCTATGCTGGAGTCGCAGGTTGCTTTCTGTTTTACTAGAGCCGACCCTTAATGTAATCAGCTGTTATGAAACCCAATCACAGCTTTAATTTTAGTAAGCTTATTTTTTCACTTAGCGTAACTATTTTATTTGCTTTTTTGCTAATTCAATAACGTTTTTGTATTGAACATCACACACTACAATTTTAAATCCCAAGTGAATGTGAATATGAGTAAATTAGTAGTTAACAATTAAAAATGTACTGATAATTTAAGCATTCTCAGTATAACGATATCTTTTACCATATCGATATACATATTGAAATGCATCGATGTCACCTAGTTCTTAAATAAAAGCCATGATTGCATATTTTTTCGTTTTGTCGTTTTCAATGTAATGTATTTATCTGAACTATCTACAATTGCCTTATATAACTAATATAAGACGCAAATTGAAAATACCTAAATTTCATTTGACAAAAAATCGTTAAATAAATTTTAATAATCAATTCTCTAATGACAATAATAATATCTTCTGATTTGAGTTTTTGTCTCGGAAGGTACAATTCACAAATAGGAGTTTTTTCAAAATCAAATTTCGTTCAGCACAACAATTTATTTTTGAATCAAAAAAACAAAATAAAAAAATAAACAAAGAAAACATTGATGGAAATATGACAACGAAATTGTTTGTAAAAGCGGTCTTCCGCGTTTGAAAAATCAATTGAGGATGTAATTCTACGGGCTGAAGCTTTTCAATCCTGTTCATTGATTCAGAAAGTTGGGAATATATTAAGAGGAATGTACCGACTACAGCAAAACATCCGGTCTATGAAGGGAGTGAGGAGCGTGTTCCCCCTAAAGTTATGTATATATATATATATATTGTGGTATGAGCAAGCAATCAATCTTAGACGTTCAGCTGTGTTGGACAAATCGCTAGGCGGGAGTTTTCGAAAAAAGTGAGTCTCTTGAAATAAATTCGAATAAAAAAATACATTATGAATAATGTAAAAGTTTTTTCCTGAACCATAGTATATCAATTGTAGATTTTTTCGTATAATATTTCTCCCCGTCAATACTACACTAAGAAAACAACGAAATAAACTGAGTAGACAGTGGAATAAAATGTATTACCGATTCGATACAAAGTGTAGCCTATGTTGAGCGATTTAAAATAACGTTTTAGGAAAACTAAATTGAAAAACGACGGTACACATTAAGCGAATAGGATAAAACCACCTTTGAGTTATTTTTGATCTTGTTAAACCGTTAATAATTTATCAAAACAAAACATAGAAATTTATCCAGTTACATTTTTGTTTAATAATAAGGTTACCATTAAATAGCATCATTATTTTAAGCTATAAACTTATTTTCTTTAGTATTCAATAAGACGTTATCAGATTTTTTAATTTATACGTTTTAGGATGACTATAATTGATGCAAGTTATAGGGTTAAAAAAACACAATTTTAGTGGTAAATTTATGACCAATAATGTTTATTTACTACACGAAATTTACGCGCAAACTATGTAAATAGCCGCGAGAATCGAAATATTGTATTACGTAATATGTAAGACGAAAGCGAGGACGCCTGAAGTAATGCCCGCCTTCGGCAAAAGCACCAGCACGACCACTAGGTAAACATAGTTTTCAGTCGGATTTGAACGGGGATACTTGAATTTCCGAGTCAGGTACACTAACCCCAAGGTTACAAGGCCGCCTATAGCTATCGAGAGGGACGTGACACTCGCGGCACTTTCCCCTATCGCGAGACCTAGTAGTACCTTGCTATAGACATTGTATTTGGATAACCTAATAGAAGTCCGATCCAATGCACTATTTCAATCCACTGGAAATTCTACGATAGTGGCGGGATCTATGGGGGAAACGACGGAAGCGGTGCGTAGCACCAATGCTAACAATGATTTCTCCCTAGCGCTACCTCGCGGCTCGATCATGCAATATTTTCCCGACAACCTTTTTTTCGCCACTCTGCCGCCGTATGCATGCATGATCTATTCTATTATTCATGATCTATGCTATAAAGCAGTGAACATTTGCAACTGCGTCCTATCCCCCAATATACAGGCAATTAGTATTTAAAGTTTTTCAAAACTATGTCTGATGGAAATATGGTCATGAAACTTGTCATTGAGGAGGTGAACATGCATCCAGTAATTTAGGATGTGAGCGCCATGACTATTATAAGGATTGATTAAAGAATGGTATAAATTTTAAAAAACCGAATGCAATTTTATAAATTGATATATACATTTTGGAATATATGACTATTTATAATAGTAATGATGCCTTTTAACCAGGTTGATTTATCAATATGAAATGAAAAGCAATTAAAAGATAATATTTTATCTTTAATTTGATGTACAAAAATGTACATAGATATTAAATTTTTACAAACAGCCCAACAATTTTATAAAATTATTTCAGAATTTTTGAAAATATGACTACTTATAGTAGAGTTAACTTTAAACCAAACACAATAAATTGATACATATTATTTTCATTTTTAATTTCATATCTAAAATTATACATAAATAAAAATACTTTACAAATAGGATACAGATTTTATATAATGATATCTACATTTTGAAACATATGACTATTTTATATTAGTAATATATTTTAAACCGTTTGATTTATCAATATGAAATGTACAACAATTAAAAGATAATATTTGTATCTTTAATTTCACATATAAAAATGTACATAAATACAAAATTTTAACAAATAGCCGCACAATTTTAGAAAATGATGGATATTTTTGGAAAATATTACTATTTTATAAAATTCATATCCTTTAACGGTTTGATTTATTTATTAATACGAAATAAAATCCAATTTCAAGATAATATTTGCAATTTTAATTTCATATCTAAAAATATACATACATAAAAATATTTTACTAATACGATACCAATTTTATATAATGATACCTACATTTTGGAACATATGACTATTTTATATTCGTAATATATTTTAAATCGTTCGATTTATCAATATGAAATGTACAAAAATTAAAAGATAATATTTTTATCTTTAATTTCATATACAAAAATGTACATAAATACAAAATAATTTAACAATTTACAACAAATAGCCGAACAATTTTAGAAAATGATACATATTTTTGGAAAATATTACTATTTTATGAAAGTCATATCTTTTAACGGTTTGATTTATTTATCAATAAGAGATAAAATCCAATTTCAAGATAATATTTATATCTTTAATTTGACATATAAACATTTGCTGGTACATAAATACAACATTTTAACTAACAGGCCAACAATTTTATAAAATTATTTCTGAATTTTGGAATTTATGACTAATTTTACAATAATATCGTTTATACCATTTGAATTTAAGAATATGAAATTAAAAACAATTAAAACAATATAATGTTTTTATCTTTAATTTGAAATATAAAATGTACATAAATACAAAATTTTAACAAATATGCAATTTTATAAAATTAAACCTAGTTTTTTGAAAAAATTACTATTTTATAAAAGTCATAAATCTTTTAATGGTTTGATTTATCAATATGAAATAAAAATCTATTTCAAGATAATATGTTTATCTTTAATTTGACACATAAACATGTACCGGTGCATAAATACTAAATTTTAAAACACGCAATCAATAATGGTATCATCTCGGTTAGCAGCAAAGGAGATACTATCAACGTTTGACGCCGATAGGACTCAAATATGACGCATAATGAAATGACGTATCGTCCCGCGTCCGTTTCCATCAAGTGTGCATCAAGTGGGCATAAACAACGGGGACAACATGCATATTAATAAACAAATACAATAAAAGTATTCAAACTTTGTAATTAGGTAATTAATTTTAAACAGAAAAGTTATAAACGATTTGAATGGTATTGCTCATTACTGCGATTAAAGGCTACCATATTGGTAAATGCCTTTATATGATTTGCTATAATAGGATCTACTCCGATGACTAATCACCGACTACATCCTGCAGTAAATTATCAGATTTACAATTTCAACTCGGCGATAAAACTGATTAACCTTTTGAAAACGTTATCGACTTAGGTTTCAATATTTATATCAACTCTAAATGGACCGTCAATTGATAAATACAGTAAGTAGGGATCATAGCGTTAAATTATTTAGTGCACAGTAATATTTTGTCTAAAATTTACGGGGCAGGAATACTGTCTAAATGTAGATACATTTTAAACTATAGAACAAAACTACAAGATTGCAAACAGTTTTGTTTAATCAATATTCTAAAAATGCAAACGAGCTTCGATAATAAATTCAGAATTTTGTAAACTTTGAAAAGAAAAATATTCTATACAAAGCACAGACAATTAAAATAAACTCTAAAAAGAGTATTACTTAAGTCAGGAAAATTGACTAATAAACACTTGACTGTATTGAAATACGTTTTTTTTTTTGGGGTTTAAAGGCGAAAAACCTGGGTGGTTATCATCGCCTAAAACGTTTTTTACAAGCTTCTGAATCTATTGTGATAATAAAGATTGAATATTGAGGATTTAATACGAAAGTAAACATTAAGACAGAATTCAATTCCAACATAGTTTCGAAACGCTTCAGTCATTTTTTACATTTTAACAATAAAAAAGTATTGGTTCAAATCTGATAAGTACATCGAAAACCATATATTTTTAGAATTATTTTCAATATTGCGACAGTTTAAAATCATTTTACGTCAAACGTTTGGAAAACCGTTCCTACAGGTACAAACGTCGTTTTTGTTTTAAATTTTAACCATCAAAAAATTGTGTGTCAAATCTGGCTAAGTAGGCATACAAAGAAAAAATATATTTTGAGCATTAGTTTTCGATATGACAACAGTTTAAAATCATTGTTAATCAAACGGTTTGAAAACCGTTATCTGTACAACTTTTTGTTTGTTTTTAAAGGCATTTTTATTTGTATCATGTCTTTTTATATTATTTTTTTTAAATTTACTAAATTTTTTTAATATTTCACGTTACATATTTTAAACAACAGTCGTTTTGAAAGTAGGCCTAATATAAAATAAAGTCATTGAAGCCTACGATTTTCATACTTACATTATTTTAGTTTAAAAGTATCATTTCGGACATTCGTTTACACCAATAATATTTTTTAAGCTTGAAGAATGAAGAGGAATTAATTTAAAAGAATAAAAATTAAACTTATACTCAAACATACGTTTAAAATCAAACGCTAATATTCTAATGGTTATATTATGTTAGAAGATCTTGTATCACTGAGGATGAATAATTTTTCATTGAAATACGTCTGATTACTAAAAATAAACGAGAATTATAGTCATTGTTATAACTCTTTAACAATGATTTCTTCATTTTCACAAGTTCCTTATCTCCTAAAATCTTTGCATATCCTCGTGCTGCACCCTATCTATAATTTTACTTTGAATACTACAATATTCAAGCCCTACATTTTAAATCTATTTTCAAACAACAAAACAGGAAACAATTTCGAAACGTATTTATTTTTCTTTCGCCTACAGCCTTCTTATCTTAGAGACAAAGATTGTTGACTGTCCCCGAAATGTGTAATAAACTAAAGAGTTTACGAGGACCAACGGGGAGGCTGATATCTATTCTGACCATATCATATACGCATGGGTTAGTGTGACCATAAATTTTCTTTTCAAACTTCATTAGGCTTCGTAAAAAAAAACAACAAAACCCGAATTACTAATTCAGATCCGAAGGAAGATAAATAGCCCGTATAGTCACATAACATTTCTGTGTTTTTTTACGGGTGTTGTGAAAAATGGGGATCTTTTTCGTTTTTAGTTTATTGGTATTTCTTTTAAAAGACAACACCTTCCGCAATGTACTGTATTATTGGTATGGTGTTACCTTTAGATATATATATTATATACTATGTTTGGTAATAATTTGTAGTACGAAAAGAATTATATTGTTTTTTTGTAATACAGTCGTGTATATTTAAGACGTATATAAATTAAAGGATATATTATTCACATAAAGAATTAATTATAAATATTAATTACATCTTTTCATAGTTCTTACTGCTTTGTGACATTCTGTGTATTATTATAAAAGGAAAACTCTCTTTGATCTAATTTTAGTGAGAGGGTTATATATAAGTATACATAAACATCTGATTTATTCGAAAGATATAAAACATACATTTCATTCTACTCTGTGTAAAAAATACAATTAACTTATTCTAGTTCTTATGGTTTATACAACAGGCCAAACTGAGGACAAATTTATTCTCCCCAAATATGAATTCTTTTTAAAATATTTAACACTTCCGATATATAAAACCAACAGAAACTGATTCGAAAGCAGAATTTACATAAAACAATGTTCCTTTATATCCACAAACCTTTACTCTGTCCTGGTGACTCCGGTCTGACAACTCAACTTCCTTCTTTCTATGTCCTGCTAAGCTGGCACACCTCTTCTCTCCTCGACGCCCACGCTGTCGTCTTCACTCCGAAGCTCCCTAACTGCCAAGACTAATCGTTTCGCCCAATAAACTATTCCCAAAAGACCTCCAGTCTAATCTTTTGTCTCTATTTAAAAACGTCTGCTCCACTCAGTATTTTCCCTAGTAGTATTTTTACTTAGATATTGGCTTACTTAAAAATGGTTCTCTGCGAATAGTTCAGTTCTAGTTACATAACTACCTACTCGATATTACAGTGGTTTTAAGTAAATTGTGCTTATAAGTCTACTATCGCCAAATTTTAAGGATATATTGACTCGTTTCATTTCGTAATTTTATATCCGATAACATAATGACGTTGGATGCATTTAACTAAACGTTGATGATTATTTTTTCACTGAAATATTTGATAGAATAAACTTTGAACACAACATCTCTTAAGTAATACGTTTATTAACTCAAACGCGTATCAACGACAAAGTTGCCATCTTCAGTGATGCTCGAGCTGCAATACTCAAACTATAACTACTACTAGGGTTATAGTTTGACTATTGTAGCTCGAGCATCACTGAAGATGTCGACTTTGTCATAGAAACGCGTTTGTGTCAATAAACGTATTAGTTTTGAGTTTTGTGTTCAAAGTTTATTCAAGTATATCTTCTCACAAGCCAAACTCCATATTTATATACTGAAATACTACTAAATTACAAGTGAAAAAACATACACCAAAATCTGGGTTAGAACCAAGGATCTTGAACTTTCGGTGTTAATGGTCTGATCACTAAACTATTCTGTCACACCTGCTATTAGAGTGTCTATCTATATAATTCACACACGTATTTAAACGTTTAGATAATACCTTTTATACAATTTGCTTTTAGACATCTCAGAATGTTTTGAATTATAAATTTCACAATTAAAAATAAATGTTCTACATTATAAACGTTAAAAGTTATGTTTTTCAAAAAGGATAGATCTTGTAATTTCAAACCACAGTTACTAATAATTTATTACAATTGCAGATATAACAATAAACTAACAACGTAAACCCTACTTTTCACTAACTACGTCACAGCAGTTGGTTCGTTCAGACTACATATGTGCAACACACCGCACAATGGCAGTTAGCTCTATTAATGCTCCGAGCAGCGCAATGAAGTGGGGTTATCCGCGAAGATGAGTCCCGCACAAAGAGCGTAACTATCATTTAGATAGCGTAATAAATGATTCTCCGTCACCCCAAACTATTGACTTGGGGTTTTTTTGTGCATTGTTTTGTCAGAGGGTAAGAGCCCCCTTTTTGCTCGGGTTGTTTTTCCATCATCCCTCGCGGTTAGAGAAACATAACTCTCTTTTTATTAACAGTTTAGTGACTCTGGCATCTGGCACGCTATAGTGGATGAGATATGAAAGTGGAATTACAAGGGCGTTTTGTGCGTTACAGTATTAAACTTTTATGTTAAATTGCATATAGTAGAAATAGAATTAGAAAAATATAGGCAATTCCCTAGCTTTTCACAAACCCGAGATTTAGTTTTACTTGTCAATTTGTACCGTAAAATCTGATTTGCATAATAAGTTGTTATTTTTCATAGAGGTTTACAGCATTGTTTTGTCTCTTACAACACTGTTTTGTCTCTTACAGCACTGTTTTGTCTCTTACAACACTGGTTTGTCTATTACAGCACTGTTTTGGCTCTTACAGTACTGTTTTGTATCATACAGCACTGTTTTGTCTCTTACAGCACTGTTTTATCTCTTTCAACGCTGTTTTGTCTTTTTTACAGCACTGTTTTGTCTCTTACAGCACTGTTTTGTCTCTTACAACACTGTTTTGTCTCGTGCAGCACTGTTTTGTCTCTTAAGGCATTGTTTTGTCTTTTACGACACTGTTTATCTCTTACAGCCTTGTTTTGTCTCTTACAGCACTGTTTTGTGTCTTAAAGTACTGTTTTGTCTCTTACAACATTCTTTTGTCTCTTACGGCACTGTTTTGACTCGTACAACACTGTTTTGTCTCTTACGACACTGTTTTGTTTCTTACAGTACTGTTTTGTCTCTTACAACACTCTTTTATCTCTTACAGCATTGTTGTGTCTCTTACAACACTGTTTATTCTCTTAGAGCACTACACTGCTAGCGCCAAAATAAAAGAAATACATTTTCATTAATCTATACTTAATGCTGCATGAAAAAGAGCCGTAGTTTTTCCACAAACGCTGTTTTTTTTTTATCATTTCATATCACTGGTTTGAGGCAATTGTCTCAATAACCCTTGCTATTTATATATTTCAAAATTACAATTAAATTTTCATAAAAGTGACAACGAACATTTTTGAACGCTTACTTCATAACACTTCTTCACTACAACTCCCATTTATATAGCTCAAGTTTTCTATCAAAATGTACTTGGTGCTAAGTCAGTTTAAAAATGATAAGTTATTTAATTTTAGAATGAATATTAATGAATGTCTGTTTCAAATAGGCAAAGATGCAGCCTAGCAGGTTACTTACATATAGATTTGAAATTTATTGTTAATCTTTGATATTTGCCGACTGAACTGGTTGTGTAATGTCTAATAAACCATTTATTCGAAGACCAAAGAAAAATATTTCATCTTGTTTTATTTTAGTTTGGCAAATATTACTAGTTTAGTTATCTAATAATACTCTACAGTTTAGTTGCGTTTGTTTCGATCGTAGATTGACTTAGCTTTACATAGATATGTTTAATGCAATCCGTTTGTTTGTTTGTTTTGTATTATGTTTCCTCTTTATGTGCATTTCGAGATACCTGTGCCCATTCACAGGCTTAGTCCCATGAGGGCATTTTTTGTTACTCAGTTAAAATATATATATATATAAATAATTGTAATTTATATGTTACTAGCTGAATACTCGTGCTTTGATACGGGGATTTTTTTATTTTTGCATCACTATGTTAGATAATTGTAATATTTTTCTCTCGTTTTCTTTATCTTTTATTTCATGAAATTAAAGTATTGCATGTATTTTCAATTAGTTGGTATTGTTCACTTTCTGCCCGTCAATCTTCTTTGTCTAGTTAAGTGGGCTAAATAAATTTAATAAGATAAATCTATAATTCAAAGTAGTTATTGTCTTCTTTTTCAACCGCTAAATCTACAGAATGGTAAATCACAGTCTTAGCAGGTTGTTGCAGATCACCCAGATTCGAATGCATAGATCGAGATTATTTTGATCAGATTAAGTCTTTAAATATTTTTTTTTTAAATTAAGAAGTGCAAAATTTCAGCTCTTTATAGCTTTAAGCAAATAATACCAATTAATATTTATTGTTTTCAGGGGTTTTTTTCACATTTTTACCCCCTAACAGCACGTAACAAAATGCAAAACTGGTTTATTTTTTATATGTATCTTGTAAGAATAAATGTACTACATTTCAGCTCTCTAGCTTTAAGGAAAGTACAAAAACGTATATTTATTGTTATTAGGGGTGGTTATCACATTTTCACCCCTTAGAAGAACTTACAAAATGTAAAACTATTTTACTTTGTATATGTATCAAGTAAGAAATAAAAGTAAAAATAATTCATCTTTCTAGCTTTTTCAAACAATATTAATTGTTTTAGGGGTTGTTTCAACTGTTAAAGGCCAAATATTTTAAATTTTTTTCTTAGTGGGCCTTTTGGCCTATTTGAAATATGTGAACCAAATTTCAAGTTCCTAGGTGGTATGGTTTATTAGGTATATAACAAACAATGTTTAATGTTTTAGGAGTTGTTTTAACCCTTAGAGGCCAAATATTTTAAAATCGTTTTTTAAAGCACTTTTAGCGGCTGTGTGCAATATGTGTAAATAATTTCATGAACCTAGGATGTAGGGTTTTTGAGATACTGTGATTAGTAAGTGACTGAGTGACTGGGTTTTCGATTTTGTATATAAAGATTTAAAGAAATAAATTATATAAAAAAGCTACATAAATTACTATGTCTGTCATGAGATGGGTTAGATTTTGAACAGATTGCATATAAGCAACTAACTCCTTAGACTAGCAACTAACACGGGCTTAGACTAAAGAAGGGATTAGTTTTTACTATTAATATGTAAACTAATGTATCAGAAAACTAAAGCAAAGAATAAATAGTTTTCATTTATATACATTCATCTGCAGAAACAATTCTCTTGTTAATTAAAAAAGACAAAGTTTCTGTTTCTTGTAAACATTTAATAAAATCAATAGTATTTTAGACATGAAACATAACCTTTTTTTAATGGTAGCTATTTTGAATTGGATAATTTAAATGCAAGTATTTTTCTGTAGTTTTGCCTTTATGAGATAAAACTCATTGCAAATATTACAATTACTATATCATTTGTTTTGAGAAACAGATGTACATTTAAAACAACAAAATTGTAGCTGTATGGAAAACTAGGTTTTCGATCATTTTAGTAGTTTTGAAACACTGTATAGTAATATGCCGTTGTAAAATTAATTATAGACTTATTTCGTATCTATTTATATGTCTGCAATGTTATCAACACTGTCCTTGCACGTGCACAAATTAAAACTGACTCATATATTTTAGAGTTGTTTATGGGGCATTCGCCATAATTTAATCGTTTTCAAATAAACAGTCTAAACAAGACATAACACTGTGGTCCAGACGTAGGAATCCACTAAAACACTCGAACAGAGCTGAGAGTTCAACACACAAATGGGTGATTTATGGTCTCCAACACAAGTAAAGGCGACCAACCCATTCCAACCAAGTTGTAAAACTCACATATAAGGATCGACCTTGAGGTTGAGAGTTATAGTACCTAATTTCAAAGCTTAGAGTCCCCGGTTCGATCCGGATAAATATCACTGATACGTTTGACAGAATAAAGTTGATTTTTATGCGGTAATTCCTGCTTTTGACCAGGTCGATTATGAACTTCGTTTGTTTAAATGAAGGCCACCTGGGTTAAAGGAGTTCCACCTAGATCGGTTGGCGACTTATCAGAAGTGTATAGTTCAGCGTGTGAGGGTTGAGGATGGTCTGAGCAGCGAGAGGGAAGTCGCTAAAGGCGTTTCAAAAGTTTCGATGTTTTCTGATATTCATTAATGTCCTTCTGCTGCAAAATTTTCGTAAAATTATAACAGGTTTTGCTGGTGGTATTGTTCTGCATTGTTTAGTTAACTCTTGGTAAACTTTCCAGGACAATGATAATTTACAATTAATTGTATTGTTGTGAATGCGAATAAAACTGTTAATTTCGATTATCGAGGACATAAATTTCAAGAGAGTTTTTTGTATAGAAAATAAAACATAAATACAGAATTTCACAACCAATAGGTTTATTAACTCAAACGCGTTTCAACGACAGAGTCGTCGCCTTCAGTAATGCACGAGCTACAATAATAAAACTATAACTTATATTTTATACAAAATGTATACGACTTATGTTATCTCTCTCTCTCTCTCTCTATATATATATATATATATATATATATAAGCCAACGCCCTCACTCACTCACTGATCATCACTAATTCTCCCACTTCCCATGAAACTAGAGAGATTAAATTTGACATGTGTATAGGCCTACTTTGTGATGTAAATAGGAAAACTAGAAATTTCATTTAGATATTCAAACTTGTAGGGGTAGTTTTGGGTTCTCATTCAATAAAACGGTTTTGTAATGGCTTTATATTTTTTGCTATAGCGGGAAAACGAAAGATCGGATCTTAAATTTGATGAAAAATCGCTAGTGTGGAATTCAATTATGTACAACTTTTGTATTTAACATTTTTGTCTATCTCGAACGGTTTCCAAGCAAAATTAGTTTATAGTTGAAAACAGCAATAATTTAAGAGTTGCCAACTTATGTTTTTAGAAAGCTCCATCTGGGATTGGCGTGCGAAGCACGCAAGGGTCTCCCCTAGTAATATATATTGTAGCTCGTGCATCACTGAAGATGGCGGTTAGTTGAAAACCGTTCGAGTTAATAAACGTATTAAAATTGTGAGATTCTGTGTTCAAGTTTTATTCTCTCAATATATCTTCTTATAAGTCAAGCTCAATATTTACTATTTGTTTTTGTTTATACTATCATTAGTGTAGTTTATTTACAGTTGGTGTCTGTCCGACTGTCAAGCAATCCGATGAAATTTAATATGTATCACTCCAGACAACATCACGCAAACAATATTAACATGAACTAAGAAGAAACATCAGGAAATTTTATTTCTTTAATTTATTTGTGATAGTAAGTTGATGAAGAAACCATATTACGTGTTAATACACTCTCGGTTACAGTGATGGGGTGGAGCACCACAGATACTTTCCTCTCTTTGTCAGATACAACACATTGCCGCTCAGAAAGCATTTAGTTTTTGAGAACTTTTTATGAAATAAGTGTAAATAACGCAACTAGGTTTCGTCAGGAGACCTAAAGTTAAATGTATCTGGATGGTTATTTTTTTGTTTGTCGGTCCGAAAATGTACACCCACACACCGTTTCAACTAAAGCAAATTGATAATATACTAGCTGACCTGTGTTAACAGAGGAGTACTTACCTGATTTAATACGTTCATTTAGTTCAGTTAATTACATTTATTTATTTATATTAGTTTATAAATAAAAGTTTGTAACACTTGCGTATGGAATGTAAACAATCAAACTAGCAACTTTCATGTTAGTTAAACAGGTTGTAATAGATGAAGCCTTTCATTAGGAAACATATGAAGTATAATATCAAAGTTTTTTTAATACATTTTTGTAACGAAAACATTAATTTTAAGCTGTTTGTCTATTTTTCGTCAATAGCGGGAAACATAAGCTTGATTAATTAATTTTGACAAGCAATTAAGGGAGATATGGCTTAGCGACAAAAAAAAAAAAAACACCTTTGAGAAATAATACATAAGGAATTAATTTTCTTAGAAAAGTTAAAACATATAGCTGTTCACAATCAATCTAATTGATGAAATGTTAAGAGTGTATGAATGATGGTAGTTAAAAATGTGAGATGTCTTTGTACCTGTACTTTTGATAGGTTGAGAATGGCACTATAATCTTCTATCGTGGCATATGAATGACATATGTAGACATCCGTGGTACTTATTTTTTTCAATATTTTGTTTGCGAGTCTATGCTTCGTTTGTATTTGGCTGTAGTTTTGTATAATTAGCATATATTGTTTTGAATGTCTAATTGTGTATTATTATTATTTTTTTATTTATTGTATTTATTAATAATGTCAGATTGTAGCCACACAGTAACAGTGGCGCCGCTTAAGTTGTTTTAGCAAGAATAAGAACAAACTAATTTATTGTATATTTATACAGAACTAGCTGACCCGTGGTGGTTGGTATTTTCAGTCTTTTTAACGTAATTGTTTTTTAAGTGTTCAGTCAGTGAGTGGTATTTGGCTTTTATATAAATAATAAAAGCACTATTGTCATAATAATAAAAGATCTGAAATTATGATTTTAGTAACTTTGATTCCCCCAAACCCCTTAGTGAGCACCCATGGAAGTAGTGGAAGCTACATACCAAATTTCATTCCAATCCGTTCGGTAGTTTTGAAGAAATCGTGATTTAATAACTTTGATCCCCCAAACCCCCTCTAAAATTTCGAATTTTTTAAACCCTTTCTTAACGAGCGCCTATGGCCCTAGAGGAAGCTAGATACCAAATTTTATTATAATCTGTTCGGTAATTTTGGAGAAATTGTGATTTAGTAATTTTTACCCCCCAAACAGCCACAAATTTCCAATTTTTTCAAACCCTTTTTTAGTGAACACTTATGGCCCTAGAGGAAGCTACATACCAAATTTCATTCCAATCCGTACGGTAGTTTTGAAGAAATCGTTTTTTAATTACTTCGATCCCCCCAAACCCCCCCCCCCCTAAAATTTCGAATGTTTTCAAACCCTTTCTTACTGAGCACCTATGGCCCTAGAGTAAGCTACATACCAAATTTCATTTCAATCCGTTAGGTAGTTTTTGAGAAATCGTGATAAGTGAGTCAGTGAGAGAGTGAGTGATTGAGTGGTATTTCGCTTTTATATATATAGATGTCTAGAAAATAATAATATGGTCCCAAATTTTACCCGGATATTATATGGGTGAAAATAAGAAACAAGGTTTCAGTAAACATATCTCAGGAAATGGTTAGTTCTCGAATTATCCGAAATTTGTTTATAACGTCTAATATCTTTGGAAATATAAAATACATTGACCTCGAATATAGTGTAAATTTTTGTTACGTAACAATTTAACCTTGTACAAATAACGTTGTAAATTTAGCGGTTTAAAGATATTTTATAATAAACATTTTAAATGGCCGCCATTTTTGAAGTATAAAAAAGATAGTAGCAAACAAAGCTTCTGAAGATGGGGTCTACCCGAAACGCGTCAAGCGAGAGAAAGACAAATCTAAGAAAGGCGGGTAAGCAAGAAGACAAATATAAAAAAGAATGCTCTGTTTTATTTTTTACAAATGTAAAAGTTCCGTATATGTACACCAAATTTGAGATCAATATCATTTCTATTTCAAAATATATGAAGTATTTAGTAAAAAAACAAAATGGTGGATAATTATAAAACCAAGCATTTCCGAAGCTATGTTTATTGAAATTTGTGTCTTATGTTAACCTATAGAATAGCCATGAATTTGCGATGGTATTTTCTTAACACTTCGTATATGAGTTCTTTTTATTCTAAACCAATCACCAATAATCGGTTGCGGTGATAGGTGTAATGTCCAATCGAGCAAATGTAAAATTTCCAATAAACTGTTGAAATGGATGTTATTTATTAAGGGTGCGCCAAAGCACTCCAGAAATGGAACGAAGTCAGTGAAAGCAGTCAGAATTTGCAGAGCTGGAATATAATATTACATTAGTATGGCGAATAGAATATCGGTTGAATAAACCTACGTTTTTAATAATAGCAGTCTTATTTTTGATCTCCGCCATGTGCTACGACATTTAAATTTATCGAAAGTTAAAATGTATAATTAGTAGGTAACAAAATTCGCCCTGATGTTTTACTATTTTCAAGTGAGTCGACTGAAAATCACACTTTCGTCTTGTTTATAAGCGAACACATTTTATAATAAACGGTACCAGATAACTGCCACATACTTTCTCCCAGTTGAAACTTTATACCTTCCCAAGAGTAGCATAGGAGGTTGTTATTTAGAATTGCATAAGTAGGACATTCCATGGAAAATATTAGATGCATGTAACCCACATCCATATTATATTATTATATATTATTGTTATTATTATTATTATTATTACAACTATTATATCGATTTTGAACAAATTTGCACCAAAGACCAAATAGATGTAGGAAAAAAGGTTTTGAAAAATTTTGAAAAACAATCCCCTTTTTGTCCAAAAAACCCAAAAAATCTGTTACTATTATTATTATTACTTAAACGAGTAGAAAGATGCGGTTTTTTGCATATGGTAGGGTACATTAATAAGCCAAATTTTATCAAAATCGTTATAGCCGTTTTTGAGAAATTTAGATTTTTCTCGTTTTTTTTTGGTAATTATTGGGGGGTAAAACCCCTTAAAAATCAAATATTTTAAAAATTAAAAAAAAAGTCTGGAGATATTCCAGAACTACTCCTACATACCAAATTTCATCAAAATCGGACCGTTGGTATGGTCTCCAGCTCTGTACACATCCTAACAGACACACAGACACACGGACACACGGACAGACATTACAAAAAAAAACACTTTTTTGGGTTCAGGAAGCACCACCACAGATAATTCCACTAAATAATTTTTTGGGATTCAGGGAGCACCAAAACAGATAATTCCACTAAAAATTTAAAATCGAAAATTTCGACGAAAACAACACTTTCTCCATATACTACGTATAGGGGGGAGAAATAAAAATTGATAGTTTACAATTTTTGTCATCTACCAATTAATAATAATAATAACAGTGCTTTATTATACAGATTTCTTTTCTTTTTTTAACATAAATATACTTAATTTAATAACACTGAGCGGCAATGGCCTTTAGATACCGTCTGCCAGGTTGGTAAAAGTTTTTGTTTTTTATTTTAATGGAAAAACTGTTTTCAAATCTATAAACTATATACCATACTATTTAATAATTTTATAAACCATATATATATAAAGAAAAAATAAAATATATTATACTACATACATGCTTTATACTTATACATTAATACAATCAGACGTACATATTTACATTCATACATACAGCAAAGACACTCAGACAACTAGAAAATATATAACATTTATACAAACAACTAAATAAATTTCTCCTGATATTTATTAATAATTGAATTCTCTAATTAATCCCCATCTATATTGCTTTTATGCTTTTTCATCTACCAATTACAATTTAGATGTTCATGAACGATTTCACATGCAAATTACAAAACATTAGGCCTATCATTATCGTCAATAATCGATGAAAGATAAGTTATATTGAAGAGGATTCCTTGGCACTATTATCTCGTCGGTAAAAAAAACAAACATTTAAAAGGAGAACATTAATACAAATTGTCACACAAATACCTTTAATAATCAAATGCGTTTAAATGACACAGTATAAAACATACTAAATATTGTATGCAATATTTACATTTGTTTAAACAAGTTTAACAAATTTCAATATTTGAGTCGTTAATAAATACAATTTGCTTTCGTCTCTCGTGAAATATTTATTATTCACTTTACCTTCTCTCTAAATATTTCTTCCTTATACTTTGATCGTGTTTCAATTAGATGCTGTAAAGTTAGAACATCAAATTACGTTTCCTGACAAATTGACGCCCCCCCCCCCCCTCTTTTTATACACCCAAGCTGTCACCGCCTTCAAAGTAATGTTGTTCTTGTTACGAGATGACTGAGATTAATACGATAATTTACCCAAAACTTCCGAAAACACGAGACAATATTAATTCTAATAAGTTTTCTCTACTGAAATATGGAACCGTATTTGCAGCAGTAGAAGTATTATGTTTAAGTCAAAAAGTGTTACAAATGTACGAGTGGACCTTTTACTTTAGCTGTAAGCCTTTAATATTTCATCAGGATATAGAACGATTTACAAAATAATTGTACGTCAATACACGACTGTAATTTGAAACACAAAGGGAGTGATGTTTCCACCAACCTTTCGTGGAGTATGTCCAAGGGACAGATACCATACGTTTTTTATCGACAAACATCTTAAAAACGATTTTTATTTTTGGGCATGGCCACTGAGTATAGTTTCCCATTTATTATTATTTTTTTAACATCATATTTTACCTACAAACCTATAACCCCCTTGAAAGACACAAAATTAGTCCAGAATACATGAAAGTAAAGATGGAACCATAAAACTTAATTCACGTAATCGGTTTTCTTACGTTGAAAAGAGCTTTATTGTTTTAGATTCGCATTGAGTGAATTTTCCTTTTTTTTTGAAAAATCTGGTAGTAGCTACAAAAAACCACGTTTTACTTTTAAGATATGCATCGTATAAAATAATAAAACAAAGTTTTTTGGACAGTTTAATTCGCTACAACAGTAATACAGAATTGTTACTATAAAGTATATTTTCTTGAAAATATCACAGCGCCTTCACTAAAGAAAATACAGCTGGGATCGCATTATTTAAAATACTACCAACTGCACCTGCGCTAAATAAAATACTACCAACATCACTCGCGTTACCCTGAAACACTACCAAGAGCAGCCGGAATATTATTATAGGGTTACGTGTGTAACCCTTATTTTTCAAGGTTGAAGTTAGCCTTAATGAAAAGCTAAATTAATGAAGGTGGTTTCAACTTGCTCTCCTGGAGTGGTAGTTTTAATAATATGTCTTGCTTCTATGTATAAATGCTAAAGTGGTCACTACAATTTCCTCCAGTTTGTTTGAGGTACAATTTGGTTTATGAGAACATTTGATTTAAAACTAGGGGAGTCCCATGCGTGCTCCGCACGCCAACCGCCGATGAAACCTTCTAAAAACATATGTTATGTTTTATTTATAATAAATGTGTAGGATTAATAATAACCTCAAAACTAAGATTGTAAAATATAATGTTAAATGTTCAAATTAAATTATTTCTTATATTTTATAACAGCAGTTATAATAATGGTTAAAAGAACCATCAATCTCAGGTCTACCCTTTAAAACCCTAACCTAAAAGCTAGAAATACAAAAATAATTGCTTCAAATTTTGAAATCAGCTGTTAATGGAAATATTGGAGCAAACAGCTATATTATCTGTTATTTTATTCAATTGGTTGCTATGGTAATAAATGTAAATACATGTGTTGGTTTATCATTATAGGCCTAACCTAAGAATTTTTTCCGACTAAATTTACAAATAAATATTGAAATAAAAAAACGTTTTTATCGAAATGAATTATAGCCTATGCTACTTAGGGATAGTGTAGGTTTTTATTAGTAAAACTATTTTTTCAGTCGGTTCAGTAGAGCCAGAGATTACCCACTACAAAAAAAAAAAAAAACAAAATACAAAACTTTACCTCTTTATAATATTAGTATATATATTTTATACGAACAATATTTTATACCTTAGACCCAAATAATTGAAATGCAAATGTTTCTCTTTCCTGAAACTTAAGAGAACATTTTCAAAAAATATCTTGAGGATTCTACAACATTCAGGACAGTTCTCCAACATTATGGAACATTCTGGAACATAGAACATTCAAAAACATTCTTACCAGTATCGACCATTTCGACACTCAATTTCCAGCTGCTTCGCCGGTTTATTCCATTGGTGCGATGCGCTCTTATGACAACCTTATCTCAGAACTCATCACCTGCAGATCTAAACTTTTTTCATGAATGGGGATAGGCCAGAGGGCTAATATCCCACATAACCCCCATGGGGATACGGGGATGCTGAGTAACGTTATAAATGCACCCTCCAAATTTATAGAATAATAATTTTAGTATAGTAAGCTCGGGCCAGCAGAGGAACCGATTGTTTTCTTGAATAAATGCTTTGAAGTAAAACAACTGTTTCGCCACCTTATTTGAAGAACCTTCTCACAACAACCCATCCAGCACGAGAGCAGAAGGCACGTCCTTTAGAGACGAGCCAAAGCCAGGGTAACTGACAGCACAGACTATAGAATTACTATCTATAGTCTGTGCCGACAGCGAGGAGCTCTTCACAGTTATAGCACGTATGGACAAACCATAATTACATTCATTATTTGTTATCGTTTTAACGAGTATTTTAAATAAAATTTTCAAAGTAGGCTTTTCTTTTCTTTCACTTTTATTTGTACATTATATGTCCTTCGTTAGACGGTCACCTTAAATTGTATTTGTATGTAAAAGTTTCAAGAAAAATATTTTTTCCCTTAAAGTTATTTAGTTTTGACCGCCAAACAAATACATATTTCCTTTTTAGTTTGCATTATTTAATACATTTTTGATTTTATGACTTTCTTTGCAAGTCACACTGTTCTTTTAACCCACATATAACCTGCAGTAAATTAAATATAAATAAATTTAATGATTATTTTTTTAATTTTAATGTTTAAAGATTTTTACAAAACATTGTTTCAATATAAATATGATTTTATTGAATACTAGCAGGTAGCCGTGGCTTCACCCATAAAAAAGAAAAAGTAATGAAATGAATTCCGGGTACAATAATTGTGTTTTAAATTTGACATAAGATCTGAGATTCATGGCACAAAAATCCGCCGCGTAGTGAGTTTCGTCCAAATCTATCAAACAAGTTTTCATTTTTCGAAGAACATCCAATACCCCTTCCGTCCCCCTTATGGTTTACTTTTTCTATGTATCTTGTAAGAAATAAATGTACAAAAAATCTGCTATCTAGCTGTAAGAAAAGTATAACAATTAATGTGTGTTGTTTAAGGGGTTGTTATCACATGTTCACCCCTTATCAGTGCGTGACAAAATGCAATTCTGGTTTACTTTCTCTATGTATCCTGTAAGAAATATTTGTAAAAAATTTATGATCTCCAGATTTAAGGAAAATATAACAATTAATAAATTTAATTTTTTATAGGCGTTTTCATAAATTTTCATCCTTTAGCATGCGACCAAATGCAAATCTGGAATGTTTACTTTATCTATGTACCTTGTAAGAAATAAATGCAAAACAATATTATTTCTCTACCGTTAAGGAAAGTTTAACAATTAATATTTATTGTTTAAGGGTTGTTTCAACCATTAAATCGAAATGAATTCTAGCCTGTGCTACTCAGGGATAGTATATCTTTTTATTAGTAAACTATTTTTTCAATGGGTTCAGAATTTCTAGAGATTACCTCCTACATACATACAAACAAATTTTACCTCTATAGTATTAGTACAGATTTCATCAAAATAAAGTAAATGAGTGCTGTTCCACCTGGAGTCACAAAACAATACATATTTAATTTCACACCTGCATTCGCTACAGTATATAAGCGCAAACAACAATATGGTTTTGTTCAACTCTCGACTTGAGCTCCGACTTTGCCACTCTATTGTCCCAGCAAGTATTTGTTTCAAAACCTCAATGAATAATTTGAAAACTTTGTATTGTTAAAGAATACTACAATTATTACATTAATTATTTGTAACAATGCAATAATTAATAGTTCTGTTTGTATATTCTTCAATATAAGAGACACATACAAATTTCAAGTAGTACTGATAAACATTGTAGACATTCTTTTGCATTTATCAAGTCATTTTGTTTACTTCCTTGTCATATTTTTTTTTTTTTGCTTTATTTTACAGCGACAAACTGTCTATATTTAATGTAGTCCACCCTCACAGTTTCGATATACAGTGTTTTCACAAAGGAATTTTTTTTATAATTCTGAACTTCTATGATTTTGGGGGTTTTAAGGAGGGAGGGGGGTACCAATTTCAAATGTAAAGGTAGGTCATTAGGTCATACACTTTTGAAAAGGTTATTAAAAGGGAAACAGAATGGCGCAAACTATAGCCTAATATCTTACTTCGTTTTAAAGTAATGGGCAAAGTTCTTAAAAATTTTATTTTTATTATAACACCAAAGAAGGTTTTTGTACGTAAAAATTTCAACCTTGTCTTCATTTGAGCGATTCATTTGTAAAAAGGCAAAACTGAATGCTATCCCAAAAATATCATGAACAAAATGAGGGAGGTATTGCTATCCTATCAGTACATGAAAAGTGTTTTTTCTGTTACGCATACAGTTGAGAAAGGCAGGGAAAAAAAGTCAAGGGTTGTATTCCCGGTTCCATTTACATTTTTTCTCCCAAAGTTTTTCAAGTACAGATAGAAAGTCAGATAAATTAGTGGTACCGTACTACATACTTCTATTTTTAAATGTTTTACATTTAACCTCCAGCTAATACATACTTATTACTAATATTTACAATTATTAATAACCTGCTTTGATGTTATGATAAAAAATATCATTTTCCAGAACTTTTAATTTCCATTACCGAAACGAAGCAAGATACTAACCTATAGTTTGTCACCATTCTGTTTCTCTTTTAATAAGCTTTTAAATGGTGTTTTACATGACCTACCTTTACAGTTGAAATTGTTAACTTCCCCCAACCCCTCCAACCTAAAATCATAAGGTTCAGATATGTCAAAAAATTCCTGTTTTGCAACACAAGATATATACAAAGTTTTGTTAACTTATTTTCAGTAAAAATAGTTATTTGTGTATCTAGAGGGTGCACAGTTAATTTTGTCGAACGAGATACACATTTGACGCCTGAAGCGTAGCCAAGGGCGTTTAAGTTTATTGCACCCGTAATACACACAACGTTTTTCCTGCAGCTACATTTTAAATTAGTGTTTTAGTTTTTAACAAAATCTGTTTTACAGAGGTTAGTCCCACAGAAATCAAAACGTTCAGAATATCCTACATCAGCAAACAGCTGGCGTGCGAAAAGTATTACGGTAAAGTAAACGAAATAGGTATATATTACTAAACACTTGTAGTTTAGTTTGCGCACTGCAGCTGTGAGTGTGGAAAAATGCACTTTATTAAGTAGCTGTAGGAAAAAATAAAGGGAGGTAATGGAACTTTATGAACACTCTGTTTATACTGTATATAAGAAATATGTAAAGAGAGCTTATATTCAACTTAAATAATTGGACTGCCGTGAATTTTAAAGGTTTCAGTGAATTAAATATTCACTATTCTTTTATACACTTGATGAGATAAATATCTCCCATACTTACTCTAAAAGTGGTTAGATAGATTAGATGCGTTTGGCGGTACGAGAAGGGGGAGAGTTTATAAATTGCTCATTTAATACAAATTTAGAGTATATTTACTAATCCAAATACGAGCCGTAAATGTAACCAATGTATCATACATACAACTCTCATAACATGACATAAGGTTATGTACAAAACTGTTTTTTCCTGGCTCACTGAAAGCGTTTTAACTAGCTCGTACTTTTCCTTTATTATCAATTCGTGTTTACAGCTAAATCGAGTCAACAGAACTTATATCAAACACACTTGGTGTGAGTAACAATAATTGTGTAAACATTGTAATACGCCAAAATAAACGGTACTGAAATTTTAATAATTTTAAATGGTTTAACAATTGAACAAAATAAAATGTAGCTGTAAACTTTAGTTTTTAAAACAAACGTCACACTGATTTGAATGAAAACCCCGAACCACAAAACAAGGAACAAAAACAATAACTAAACAACTAAATTGTATTAGCAACTAATATTAGCATTTATATTATTTTTCTTTCATACCTACTGCTTGCTTTAATTCAGGTGTTGTAACTTAGCTTCTATAACGAGCACCATCTGACAACTTTGTTGCTTGTTATTATTATCTGGTCCGAGATCCATAACTCATGAATAGTATAGCTCATAATAGTAATAGCTCAACAAAAAGCTGCTAAAGTTAGTCTTAAAAAATATACATCTAAAAATCAGACAAACATCCAAGTTATTGTCTTCAAATTTGATAAAAAATCAAAAGAATCAATAAAAATAAAAAACCTAACTGTAAAAGTCGAATTTTTTTTTTGTAGATTGAATTTCGAAAATGTATTAAATTAATAAATATAAAGATATATGTAAAGTTCAGAGAATTTGTGTCAAGTTAATGTAAAATTTAATCCAGAAAAGGTGCAGATATGTTTTGTATGTACCATTTGTTTATTTATAGCATAGGTCTTAATATCTCTTTAAATCAGATTAGGTCTCTGATTTTAAAGGTTTACCTCATTTTGTCACTCTTTAGAGGTAATTTGGAACTGCTACAGTATAGTAATAATTACTTATTAACGTGCTGCAATCATTAAATTATTAGAATGTAAGTTTTCAAAAATAAACAATAATTCTGTTGCTAGTTAAATGAATTCACATTATACACAATTGAATAGCTTAGACTATGTTTCAAGAGTTGGATTATTAATTCATGTCATCACTGTTAATATATTTCCGGAAATTTACTTCTATTTGCTGTAGAGGTGTAAAACGAACGAGAAAAATATTACAAAACAAAGACTAATCAAGTTCTTAAGGTGTGATCATTACACAAATATAAATACTTACATAAAGGTGGAAGTTGAGTATAAAGTGTGCAATACAATACCGACAGCCGAAAATTAAAATACAGTAAACATGGTTTTCTTTATGAAAGCCCAAAAATATGTTTTTAGTAAATTTATACGAAATAAAAACAGTTTCTTTAACAATGAATTGTGACAGGTTAAATCGTTCACTGAAAGATTACAAAAGTTTCATATTGAAAAGAAAGTCGTTTAAATATTTATGTTATCCTTAAATTTAGTTTGTCTTGCGTTTTTTTTTTAATCAAAAAGGCTTTTAAAAAATGTACCCTTCAATTACAGTCCAATTGTACTTATGATTAAATTTACATTCAATCTTTGTAAATACAAGAACTTTTATCTAAATCTTCCGGGATTCTTATACAAAACAATCGTATTTATATAGTAAAGAAAATTTAATATGCTTGAATTTTGTAATTTAAAATCAGTAAAATCATGTTTTATTAAAATGAAATTAACAACATGTAGAGATGAGTAGAAACGATAAATAAAATACAGAACTCACCGCTCGAGTTCTTTTCAGGAAATTATCGGGTATTCTATAAGTTCCCGACAAGTTTATGATCTGTACAAATTCAAGTCTTTTAGTTCAGCGTTTATTACCGATGTTTACTATTAATTTTTGTCTGAAAGTCTTTTTAAGAAATATAATTTCGTTAACATCGTGTAAACACCCCAATACAAATTTTGATTAAGATTTGTTATTCTGATTGTGACAAAAATTTGATATTAAATTTTCTGCTAGGAAATATTAAATTTATTCAGAAATAATATAAAACCGTAAATTATTGGAAGTACAAATATTTATAAAAATCCTTTAGCAGTTGATCATATTTTATTTCTGAAATATGCTATAATAGCTAGGCAGATTATTTTGACAGAGTCTATTAGTTGTTTAACGAATTTCAATAGGAAAGATGGGCTATTCCAGTGACACATATGGTGATAGCTTAGGTCAGGAGGGGCCAATGAGCACCGACCATGGTAACATTAAACATTATATATACATATATTTATTCTAAGGGCCGCACTTTAAAATTTGGTAAACAATTTGGTTTTTAGGACGCAATAACGAGTTTGTTATCCAAAAACATTTAAAAACTGGAAACACGTTTTTTTACCTGAAATATATAAATTTTGAGTTCGCGTTCGAGACGACCCGCAAGTACTTGTGTGGAAAGCTATGTCCCATTTGAATTATTTAACGACCCTTTAATGGTGAATATTACGTGTTTATACTTTATGTGTTGTGTAGTGTTTTGTGTAATGTGATCATCGTCTGAAATGTTCGACTTCGACAATGACAGAGGTAGGCTATGTTTTGAAACTAGTAAGACCCAGCAGCAGTACAGGGGAAATTATTAGGAGCATTTGAAGGTTGGTAAAGAGTCTAGGACCGAGGGCCAGTTGCCTAAAAACTTTGACGAGGGTAATTTGACAGCCAGAGGCTTGGCGGAGCGAGGGCCAGCCGGCTAAGGATCAGTGACCTGTTCTACTGTGCGGTGGGTGTGCGGGTGGAAAGGTTTTAATTATCGTTTATGTATTCCGATAACAGTATGATTATAATATTTATATAATTATAATATTTCGTCGTATTATCACTTTATATAATTAGAATAAAAAAAAACTAGAGGACTTACCTAAACTGTTTAGTCACAGTATTTTGCCGATAACAGTATGATTATAATATTTGTATAATTATAATATTTCGTGGTATTATCACTTTATATAATTAGAATTAAAAAAAAACTAGAGGACTTACCTAAACTGTTTAGTCATAGTATTTTGCCAATAACAGTATGATTATAATATTTGTATAATTATTAACCTTAAAAACTCTTCTATAGAAATTAGTTTAGAGTCGTACTCTATGCATTTAATCTTACCCCTCCCCTGAATCACTTCCGCTCTGGGGAGTCGACTGGCCCTCGGCCCTACCTGGCTGTTGTGACAGTTTTATGACCCCCACGGCAAAAGATCGGCTGGCCCTCGCTCCGTTTTCCGTTGGTAAATTAATTTAAAGTTTTTTTTACTTTTAAAGTAACTCAACTGACTTCAGCGGTTCGGCTGCTTGAACGAATTAATGTAAATGTTCGAGAAGGTTTCACCAGAAATAGAAATGCATAGACCCTAATAATATAATGAAACTTTATTTCATGTTGATTAATTAATAATTAGGCCAACTACTTGTTACGTAATCTCTTTTATCGATAAATTTATTTCATTAATTTTTTTTTTTTTATTTTTTTTTTTTTTTTTTTGTAAAAGGTTTAATCTGCTACAAGTAATAGCGAACTTTTATTTTATTTATACTGAAATGTTTCTCTTTTGAAATATCTTATTTTGATTGGCGAACGAATTAAAAGTGTTCTTTGAAGTTTTCACATAAGTTAAATAATATTCTTGATTTTATAAATTCTTAACTTTCTTTTTCAGTTCTTTCAAACAAAATGCATCTTGTAGGAAATATAAATGTTGGTATTTTTCCTTTGTAGAAGAAAATTTACTTTTTTAATTTAACTTTAATTCACGTAGCCATTTTCGTTCAATATAAAATATTGAAATACATATTTTATACTCACAAATGGAAACTGCTTACTTAATAATTAAAACAAGATTGAAACATTTATTAATTAAAAGGATGATATGTCCGTCTATGTGTGACTTTTTTTGTAAAATAATTAGTTACTTACTTTACATATATTGTTGGCTGACGCGTTTCGGAACTAGTTCCATCTTCAGAATATCGCTCCATTGAGGTAGTTTATGCATCGAAATAAATAAATTATAGTACAACACAACACATATACACGCGCACGATAACACAATATCACAAATGATACAGCCGCGTGTGAACACAATCGAATACAGTACTTTGCATTTTGATACAATCAAAAATGAATTCTAAATTTATATGTTACTAATGAGATCATTTTAAACGTTCCCTAAAGGCAAAAACGTATACTGCTCCATCTGGCGAAACAAAATAGTACATCTTCAATTTGCACATGCACATGCATGGCTCTGTACTACATAACTGCTTTGTGTTCTGACTTTTGTCTCTCTATTGTCTCAGCAACGTTTTGTTTGGATTTCTCCCTGAATAATTCGAAAACTTTGTAGTGTAAAACGACTTTGCTAGACAATCTTTACAAATTACAAATTCAATAATAAATCCGTCAATTCGTATATTCTTGGTGTTAAAAGTCTCTCGTATCTCTAAAGTAATACTTATTGGGTTTACTATACAAAAGCAAATAATTCTTCAAAATTAGAACTATTTCAAAATTTGTGAGTTTTAAGATCAGCATTTTATTTTGTTTGGGTTGCCTTCAATTTAACATTCCCCCTGCCATTTTGATTAAACAAGGTGAGTTGAATACTTGCATCCCTCCTGTGTTAAATTGCTGATATAAGTGACCTACTATCTCAGAAACTACTTTACGTACAAACGTGAAATTTTCAAACCATTGTTATTGATGTGTAATGAGTACACTGAACTAGGATTAGTCTGAAATATCAGAAATTAAAAAGTATTTATTTTTTCAATTATAACTAAAAACCACATGTTTTTATGTATGTACCTATAGTCAGATTTTAGTGTCCCAGTTATATATATTCCTATATCCATTTTTGTCATTAAGTAAAAATGTCAAGTGTGTAGCTAAATTGGTTCCTAAGATAACGGATCATTTAGGTAAAACAAAAGTTCGAACGAAAAGTTTTAAAACAATATTTATTTAAAAAGAGGTAAAATAATTTTATTTAAATGAGCTAAAAAACTGACCTGGGTTGTAATAATCTTTATTTTATTTTCTCCTTTTCTTTATTCTGGCCTCCTGGGTCATCTTTTGTTCTCTTCAAAGTATTGTTTGTGTTAATTTTTTTTTCTTTCTAAACAGTCATACAAATTATTGTGTTGTCTTACTAAATTTGAAATAAATATTCTCAAGAATATTATAAACACGTCTTTCTCCTGTACTGGTGAGGGTTGTGGACGGAATAGCAGCAAAATCAGAACAACATATTGACATGAAAACTAAAGAATGCTTTTAATTTTTTAAACCTCGGAGGTGTACAATATATCAAAACACTATTACATTACATTTTTCAGTCAATTAATAATGTTTTTACGGTTGTAATTATAATAATAACAAATAGAAGGACAGACATTTTTTAACCAGAATATATTTTGGAATTTTGAAAAATTTAGTCAAACTATATACGGTTACGTTTTATCAAAACTGTAAGAAAATTATTTGTGTACTTTTTTAGAAGGAATGGAAACCAACAAAAAAAACTTCAATACCCAAAGTCATATTATAAAAGTTTGGATATTTAAAAAAACATAAATATACTTGATCTTTGGATAAAGTCATATGGAGGTAACCCAAAATCACGATATATCGCAACTATTTAGGAACCCAAGACTAAAAGTTTTGTTTACACATTTTTCGGTTTGTAAATCACATTGTTAGTTTTAAATCAGTATTTTTTTAATATGTCTACTTCGTTGCTACATAATAAGAGAACAAAGCTATCAACAAAGTTAACGGAATTTGCCTCAAAATGTAATTTAATACATTGGTTCTAAAATATTTAATAACCGAGTATAAGCGAGATCCACTTTCAAGACTGTTGTTTGTTTGTTATTTTCCAACGCGTTGTTTGATTTTCTTCTTTTTTATGCAGTTCCAAGTATGGCTAAGGGAAGCAAAATCTAATAGACATCAAAAACTATGATCAATTAATTTTGTTGTAGGGTTCTGTGATAATTTATTAATTTTATTTTACCTCTCCAGCTTGAACCTTATGGGTTATGGGATGGAAGCATAAATCCTGCTGTTTTTTGACATTTTGATTTGCGATTATATTTCTCGTCGATTTATTTTACTATACAAGAGGACAATATGAACTGAGGCGAATGAGGTTATAAATTGGCAAATTTGCTTTGTGATTGTAATAAACGGATGTGAAATAATTAATTTTGCCAATTAATTGTTTTGACAGATCTTGTACATTATTGGCTTTAAACTATGAAATTAAATCTTTATCCATTCCAATATCTCAATCAAGTTATATTACTATTACGTCATTTGTATCGAGAATCATTCTTATTAGACAAAAACCTTTTTCATAAAAATCTGCAATAAAGAGAAGATTTTAGATTTTTTCGTGAGCTCTAATGTTCACATAAAAACTATTATAAATCAAAGAAGAACATGTTTCACACAATTATTCCAAATAAAAACAGTTCAAAATGTTGAGAATTCACGGAATACAAAGGAAAACAAAGTCGAAAGTTTGGTTAAAGGGAAACAAATTTTAAATATTATCAATTGTATAATATGGATATGTGATTATTTGTGAATTGTCTTTCTTGTCTCTAGCTCGAATCCTATGGAATTCTAAATTTGTTTACATTGAAATTTTAAATTACATTACTGATGTCGACGATATTACAAGAGGACAATGTGAACTGAGGCGAATATTTCTGATGAAAAGACACATTCGTATTCAGTAAATTGGCAATAAACGGATGCAAAATAATTAGCAAATTGATTTGACAGATCTTGTACAATATTGGATTAAAACCATGAAATTATACCCCAGTTTCATTTCTAACTAACATTTCAATAATAATATGCCATAATATTATGTTTCGAGTATCGTTCTGTTAGACAAAAATCTGCCAACAAAGATCAGATTTTATATTTTTTGTGAGGTCTACTGTTCATAGAATTACCAGTAAATTGCTTTTAGAAATCAGGAAGAAACAAAGGTAACAAACTATATGTTGCGAGTGAGTTATAAGTGGGTCATTTGTTAAGTTGAGGTAAAATTGTTTATATACATTATGGTAGTTTATAAAAGTCAGAGTGAATCTTATTAAAAGGATAATATGTCCGTCTATGTGACTTTTTTTGTAATATAAATAGTTTACTTACTTTACATATATTGTTGGCTGACGCGTTTCGGAACTAGTTCCATCTTCAGAATATCGCTCTATCGAGGTCGTTAATACATTGAAATAAATAAATTACAATACAACAGAACACATATACAAGCGTACAACTTTTTAACTGTGCTTTACATATTTCGTTTGTTTGCTCTTTTTGCATATATGTAATGATTGGAAGTTCGTTTCAAAGTTAGAATATGAATGGTTTTCTTCAATAATGTGGCGTGCATAATTAGACTTGGCATAAGTTGCTTTGTTATTTGGAATATGTTCTTTATACCGTTTTTTGAAAAGCCTCCCTGTCTGACCTATATAAAAACACTCACATTAGTTACAATTGATCCTATAAATCCCTGACTTCTGTTCCAGCAGGTTTTTTTTTGGGTTTAGAAATGTTCTTAATGTTGTTGGAAGTGAAAAAACGACATAGTTCCATAGTTATCTTCCTCAGCGTCTTAGTTAGGATGTTAGGTAAGATAACACCATATTCAGTGGATCTGAAGGTCTTTTCCCTCGTTCTTTCAGTGTATCCTGAATCTTATTGTGTATTTATTTACTTTTGTTTATTGTGCACAAAGTTTCCTGCTAAGATATACTGCCTGCAGGAGCAGCCGGATTATTTAACTTAAGTAAACAATGAAGAATAATTGTATTGTATTTAATCAAGTTTTATTTAATTTTGTATTTAGCTTAGATTTGTTTTCAAACAATGACTTCCAAATATTACTTTTTATTAATTTTGTATTAATTTTCTATTTAATGTAATTGTTACATATTTCCCCACAGTTAAATTGTATTTATATATAATTGGAGGAAAATAAATATAGTTTGCCATAACCCTTAAATACTAATAAGGCGCCTCGCAGGCGTGCAAGCAAAAATATCGTGACCTTGACGTCTCGCCTCCATACTTCGTGAATTCCTCAAGCAAGTGTCTTCCCTCACACCAGTCAACCACCAACCTTGGTGCTGTGAAGATTTGGTGAGTAATGGATATTTTTCCAAAAGGTACTACGTCTGTGAGGAGCCTTGTTAGTATTAAACGTAAATTATTCTAGGCACCAAACGTGAAGGAACCACAAGAGGGTACATTGAAGAAAAGAAAGTATTGTAGCTACTGTGATTACAAAAAGAAAACGATTTCAAAAATTAAGTGTTCCATTTTTGAAGTCTCAGTTTGTGGAGAGCATAGCGGCCTGGTGTGGGTGTGTGTGTGTATGTGTGCAGTGCAAATGTAAATACTAAATTGACAAGTAATTGCGTTTATTTTGAAGAATTATTTTGTTCAGAAAAGTTGAAACAGTCGTTCCTGAGGAGATATTTTTAAGTTTTAAAATGTTTGTATAGTTTGGAAAAGACAGGTCTAGTTATGTATAGTTCAGGACTATTTTCGTATTTTTTTTCTATGAATGACTGAGAAATTTAAATAAAGTTTTTTTTTTCTTCAAAACTTTGTAATAATTTAATCCCTACAAATACCTTCTAGTATAATGAATTGAGTTAACTGATTTTAAATAGTTGGTAATTGTATCGTAAAATACATTCTAGATGGTTTTTCACCATATGTACGCCTCTGAGGCGCCTTGATAGTCTTGACGGGGGTTAGTTCCCTTGTTAGTAATTAAGGGTTAAATATAAACATAACTATAATCTCCATCAGCTACAGATATGAAACAAATGAAGTAAACACTGAAGGTTTTCAAATTTAAGTTTTAGGTTAAACGTTGACTTTTATAAGTTTAAGTTTGTCTTTCAATTTCTATCAAAATAAATTATAAGATATATTGTTATGGCTAATGTAGTCTAAACGTACTAAAACGTAAATCTAATTTGAATTTACCTTGTTTTTCATTTAGTCACGTGACCGGATTAAACGTGAAGAAACAACGAAACCAAATCTAAATATAAGCTCTGAAACAAGTCGGAATCGTTTAAAGACGCCCAAGTAAGGTGGCGTTAGCTTTTAACTGAATCAAACCCATTTGTATAAGTACAAACACTTACCCAGTTAATGCAAAAGCATCGATTCACTTTGCACGGACTTCGGCGTAGGTGGTTTAAAGTTGAATGTAAAACTGTATTATTTGCTTTCCGCTCGGCGGGGGCGGTGATGTGGTGACTACCTGTTTCGGCACGGTCAATATTTGCTCCACTTCTGTGGAAGTAATCACTGTTCACAAACATCCATCAAGTCACCCGGGAACACATTTCTGTAATTAAATCAGTTCTGGAGACTCGGTGTAAATATCGTTCATTAATTAATTGCAGTTTGTTTTAGTACTTTCCGCCAATGAAATGAGGCTTGTTTCGTGTAGAAATACCGAACGTAAATTAAATTTTATATTGTACAAAACCAACTCAATTCTCGTTTTGTTCGTTTAAAATTGCAACTTAACATTTATTTAAACTTTTAAGTATGTAACATTATTATGTATGTAATACATTTTTGAAACAAAAATAGTTAAGTTTGTGTTATAACCTACAGAACATTCAAACCAATTTTCGGTTTTAAATATTGTATATTTTTTGTAAAAACCTAAGCAAAAAAAAAAAAATCAGTCGTAGGACTGGCAACAGAATTGAATACTGTAATGAATACAAATCGTTGGTAATATTGGTTTAATCTGAAATTTTATTGTTTTAACACTACCAAGTAAACTATTTTAACACAATTTACGAAATGAGGAAGCGCAATGTCCATTTCAGAGGTGTTACCAAGTAAACTATTTTAATACAACTTACAGAATGTGGAAGCACAATGCCCATTTTACAGGTATTACCAAGTAAAATGTTTTAACACAATTTACAAAATGAGGAATCACAATGTCCATTTCAGAGGTATTAACAAGTAAACTATTTTAACACAACTCACAACATGAGGAAGCACAATGTCCATTTCAGAGGCATTACTAATTAAACTATTTTAAATCAACTTACGAAACGAGGAAGCACAATGTCCATTTCAGAAGTATTAACAAGTAAACTATAAACTCTGATACATACACTTACACTCTGCTATATATATGTGTATGTGTACTATATATATAGTAGAGCGTGACGGTAAAATCCGATTCACCACAAGCAAAAGTTTTTGCACGCGGTGTCCCGAAAGAAGCTTTCACATCGAAAATATTTCCAAACGCTGAAAGAATTTAACCCAATGTTAAGATTTACAAAGGAAACTATGGATAAAGTGAACGTCAACGATATGATATGTTTATAAACTAATACTCGCCTGAGCAATCATAAACAGTTAATAGTTGAGGATCTTCAGCTAGGATAAAAGTTGAAGGTCACGGTGACGTTAAACCTATACAGTACGATTTTTTTAACCGTGCACTCGGCTCGGCTAGCGCGCGGTGGGCTAGCGGTGTAGCGGGGAGTAATTGTAAAGGCAGTTCCACAAACTTCGAATAAACAAAAATGATTGAATAACTAATAAAATTATTGAAAAAAAAAACTACTTGAATGAGTCATAGACTACTTGTCTCTTGATAATATGATATGTATAATATACAATATTTTATAACGTTTATAAAATGAGGACGAACTCGGTCAACGGAAACACGGCCTGGCGGCACGGCTCGGCCAGGAGTAGTTTAATTGAAACGCACACATTATACCGCTTTACCGAGCAAACCGTAAGTCAAACGAAAAAATGTTTCAAATAAAATATTTAATTTGGACCTTTATCTAAAACTTTCTAGCGAACACTTTGTCTCTGACCAACAAATAAAAAACTTTCCAGCGGCGTGAAAATTTTATGTCATTATTAAAGTACATTGTTGTAATATTGATTTTAAAAATATGAAATAGGTTTTGTAATTGATTTTCTTTTACATCATACGAATCGTATGGTTCTTATCTGAGTATCCGTGAAAGTTTCATAATTTTACATCGCTGCTAAGTGTATTAAATGACAGTGTTATTGAAGCTTGGTTTTCCCTGTTTCACGCCGCTCGGCTCAGTTTCCGTGGAGAAAACTAGAGTAGACAGAGCGATTTCTAACGTTATCATTCAGGTTAGTACAATCGTGGCCGAGGGCACGGTTAAAAAAATCGTACTGTACATCTTTGTCCTGACTAAATGACTGACATAGAATCAACCTAGAGCAAAAACTACTTAAAAAACAAATACCAAATTTTTTATTTATTATTTACAGGCTCATAGACGCACATTAAGAAAGAATTTTGCAAAACTGTAATTTTAAAACGTAAAAAATAGTGAAAATTCGGGGTTCACTCCTAAATCTATATCAGTCAAAAAAGATGTTCGGATCAAAAGCTTACCAACATTATGGTTGTTTACATTCATTACCATAACAACCAACATAGCAAGTTTATTTTTTCACACCCTACAGAATTGTAGGTTACATTAACAAACTAAAAGCAAACACAAATAAAAATCACCGAAAAATGTTGACTTTATTATAATTCAATTAAAACATTATTTGATGTTACATATTATAAATAAAATCTGATTTGGATCAAAAACTTTACGTAATATTAGGTTAAAATGAACAAAAGAACGTTTATTTGCAAACCAATTTGGCAAATTTAGAATCAGGCTTACTGTATTATAAGTTAAATGAGATTTCCCAACATACTTTTAATTTGTGTTTTTGTTTAAGTGTTTCAAAATTGTTCTTACTTTATTATATAAAGGAGTATCGGCTTTCAGCTATAATTCTTTACATGATTGCTCATACAAGTAATATTTTATAAATGTTAATTATATTAATTAAATTACAAGTAACTGGAGGCTCAGGATAGCTCAGTGGTAGAGTGTTGCCCCGAAAAGGCAAAGGTCCTGGGTTCAAATCCCGGTCTTGGTCCATGTTTTTTCACTTGTAATTTAATTAATTTAACCCTTGCTGAAGAAGCGTGTAAGCAGGTAATTTATTACAAATTAAAATAATAAATTAATTATATTATATTACTGTAGTAGGAAATCGGTAGGGTTATACTGACAATAAAACTTAGAAAAGTTGTTTATTATTTTATCGCAGTTTACTTGTACAGAAATTCGTAAAATATGTATTAGACTACATAAAAACATGTTTGTTATTTTTATAAAACCGAAACTTGATTACACATTAATTTGTTTGGTTAGTAAAATACTGTCTTCAACATATTGAGGCAGTTAATTTGTATAAATAAACACTACATCTAAACAAATTCGTCCATATTTTGATTTCCTATTGGTTTGCCATTGCACGTGTTTTTCTTCCCGCGTTTATCTTCCAAACGGTAATATTATTCCATTTTAATCATCTGCCCAATGATGACTCTAGGTATGACTCTTTTATAAGCTAAGTAAAATAATACAAGGCTAATACAATAAAAAAACGAACAAACATCTTTGTTGTTAAAAGAATAAATTTTACACACTGTTGAAACCTATTCAGAACATGGTTTACTAAATAATTGTATATTATGTGTTAATATTAACATTTGTCCACTATTTAGTTTTATTTGTATATGTATATATTGTATCAAGCACACTTGATAAATATGTAAACCATACTGTACATAAATTTGAAGGTGGAACATAGAAATAATTTAATTTATTTTTTCAAAATTATTTTTTAAATTTAACTTTATGTAAGCCCAAATGTAATTTTCCTCGTTTTAAAAGGAACTTCAGAAAATATAAGTATCAAGAGAAATAAAAAGATTTTTACAAAAAACACTTTTATATAAGTTAAACCATCGTACACTGAAGGATGTTTGTTGTAAAGAGGATCGTTTATTGAATAGAGAGTTATTTAAATATTCACAATATCCTTAAATTGTTAACGTCTTGGGTTCTTCCATTTAATCAAAAACGAATTCCAAATATCAACCCTTCAATCAGAGTTCAATTCTATAAATAAATAAATTGAAATTAATATTTATATTTTAATCTTAGTAAACTCGGGGGCCTTGCCCCCTGCTCGCTCCGTTTGCTGACCCCCACTCCACCTCCGATCGCTTTGCAATCTCCGGGGGGCTCCGTTCAACTTTATTTTCTGTTTTAACATGTATTTAAAATTTATTTTCAACTTTAGTAAAAAAAAAATTATTGAATTTGTACGTTATAAATTTAAAGAGAACGAGCACCAGGAAAGAACATTTTCCCACGAGTTTTGAACACTTTTTTTCACGATACTACAGCAAAAATATGAATATTACATTCATTTTATTTACATTTATTTTTCTTCTTACTGACTCAACAGGGACAGCCTTTTTTTTCCAAGACCGTTCCCTGTGGTAGTGGTTTTGCTAGATAGTAGTTAGGGACAGCGGGAATCTCGTTATCCATTCATGCGCGTCTGTTTTAGGCCCATATTACACTGTAAATACAAGTATTTAATCTATTGTTATTACTTTATAATTAAGAAAAGTAGACAAACTTTCTTATACGATAGAGATACATGCAGTTGGGTTATTTAAATCATACTCTATCCTGCATACAAATGTGTATAATTTAATATGTACACTTTTATACTTAGCTATTTCAATATATCAATCTGCCAAACATGTATTATAATGAAAAGAACAGTTGACATATATGAGTTCAAATGATAAATACAAAAATCTTAAATTTAGTAATTTCAGAAAAATTAAATGCGTATTTAAATAGAACAACATTTTTTTATTACTTAGCCTATTCAAACGGAGAGATTTTGAGGGGAAAAACACTATAACAGAAACAAAATACTTATTTCTAAGTTGCATTATTTTTTCCACTACACATTTCCCCCGCAAAAGTTAATTGAACTGAATTACAAATGAAAAAAACATGTACCACAACTTGAACCTATGATCTTTCGCGTTCAGTGCCTATGCTCTTCCAATCGAACGACATTGAAATCATAACTCAATTTGCAGCCCACGCAACGGTTGAGTTATTTGATACTAATTTTAGCAAATTTCTATAGGGCAGATGAGCTATTGCTGTGACTATTATGGTAAGACCTGAGGTAAGGAGTGGTCATTGGGTCAACACGTTTTGAGGTGACATAAAATGTTGTATTTATGTATATATCCCTATATAGGCATGTGTTATATCTGTTTGGACACTAGGCTAAATTGTATGTAGGCCTACATATATATATTTGTATTCACACTCTAATGGTCGCATTTTACGTTCGAATTGGTCCAAATTTGGCGTACAAGTTGGGTTTCTAAGTCACTCCGACGAGTTCGTTAGCCAACAAAAATCCAACAAGCGGAAGCTCGTTTTTTAACTTCCCGCTACCAATAAAGGGAAGTTATTGATTTCGGTCCGATTTTCGAAAGTCGAGTTTTCATTAAATCTCCACGTTTTGAGGTCCCAGGAAGCCATTCTGACTATTCCCGCCGAGGTGTCCGACCGTGTGTGTGTGTGTGTGTGTGTGTGTGTGTGTGTGTGTGTGGATGTATGTGTGTAAATAAATTTTTGTCGTACAGTTTCTCAAAAACGAATCAACCGATTGAATTCTACGACATGTCATTCGAAAGGGTGTATCAAAACTTAGATCTGATTAGATTTGAGAGTTAATCCATCGAACCAATCCGAAGAAATTTAAAAAAATAACCTAAATTTTTTTGGAATTTTTATGTTTTTTAAAAATAACTTTAAAGCGTGCGAAAAAATCATAACAAAACAATGTATACATTTTTTGTGCTTAAAAAACTGCGTCGACTGTTTTTTTGAAAATGAAAATCGGACGACGCATTCAAAAGTTATCGTTGTTTAAAAATTCACAAATTTTCGTTTTTTGGTATTTTTTTAACATATCTTCCAGATTTCTCAACCAATCAATATAAACCTGTACATTTTCTTTTTGTGCTTTAAAAATTGCGTAGAATGCTTTTTTTTAAATGAAAATCGAACGACGCATTCAAAAGTTATCGTTGTTTAAAAATTCACAAATTTTCGTTTTTTTGTATGTTTTGGTATTTTTTTAACATATCTTCCAGATTTCTCAACCAATCAATATAAACCTGTACATTTTCGTTTTGTGCTTTAAAAACTGCGTAGAATACTTTTTTAAAAATGAAAATCGAACGACGCATTCAAAAGTTATCGTTGTTTAAAAATTCATAAATTTTCGTTTTTTGGTATTTTAACAAAAAAAACTCATTTTAAGCGTTTAAAATTCAAACTAAGCGGGAAGTTCTAGGGTTGGCCTGCACGGTCAACCAATTTCCAGATTTTTTTTAAAGGAAATACATTTTTTTAGTTTTTTCGTGCTGAAATGTAACTTTTTCTGGGTTTTATCTAAAAACATAATCTAAGAAAATACTCTGCACATTTAGTTTTCTTTTAAACGACCTTAGAGCCCTCCCTGACCCCCCCCCCCCCAAAAAAAATCTATCAAAACGTAAAACAGCATATAAGGACAATGTTCACGTGGGCGATTATACCGCGGAGGCTTCTTTCGACGGCCGGAATGTAAACTGGCGAAGCGCAGTCCATAATCTGAGGCCTCAAGCTCGAAGTGCAAACTCGCAAAACGAGTTTTTCCGTAGCAGGCGAAACGAAGCAGCGCATAAGCCGGAGGTGGAGGCTGAGATGGAAGTGTCTACTAATATATTGTGCACACTAAGACAGCTTTTCAGCGCCTACGTGAGTAGACCAGTTTCCTAAATAGTTGGTTGAAGCCCAAAAACATATAAACTTAATTTTAGAAATGCACTCAACTCACATCAGCGGTGCAGCTGAGTGATCTACTTACAGTACTTAAAGTTGCAATAAGTTGTCTGCTGTAGACTTCGAAAAGTGTAAAAACCAAGTGTTCGATTAACTAAATTACAAATGACAAAAAATGAACCAAGACCAAGATTGTTAACGTTAAGTGCTAATCCTCTGTCAGCTAGCCTAACCTAGGGTTAATTTAAATACACGACCGTTGGATACAAATATAAATAAGATTGATTTCTATGTAGTTCACACAAATGCAGAAAACCTTACAAGTGAGATAATATCGACCAATATTTTTTGTAATCATGGTAGCTCTCTGTTAACAGATCATTAGGATGTACCACTAAATAACATGGGTCTTTCTAAATTTTTTCCACATATAAAATAGTTAACGCAAATACGAACAAGTAACATTGCAAAAGAACATTCTACTCAAGTACATAATGTACGTGTTCCTGTAAAAACTAAAAAATTAGTAATTATGTTTTTTATTTAAAATGGAACCCTCTCTTGAATGCGCAATGATAATCCCAACGTTCAGTTGAAATGTAATTTTGTTAAGCATGATTGTAAGAAGGGTATTTTGCAACGAGCGCAGGGTCAAAACAGTTGTGAATTATAGAAAAGACAATATTTCCATTCCCTCTCGGTAATCTTATAAATGTAATCAAATAACGATGTCAGAGGGAAGTTCTCTGCAGGGGTTCTGTCATCCCTCATGGTCGCTATGCACCACGCCTATCTGTAAAGCACTTTGTTGTACCCTGCCAAAGGATTATAAGGGTAGTTTATATGACGCATTCATCCCTTGTGTCGCGGTTCACCCCGCGTGAGTAATATTTAAACGAGCCTTTATATAATCAAAGTTTTTGAACTACGTACAGTAAACTTCCCCAATTTATCCAAGGCAATTTGCATACATCCATATTTCTTTTTCATTCGATAGTGACAGTTATTATTTGTTGTGGGATTAGGTGTCCCACGAGAATTTCTAACCGTGGCTTGTGGATCCGTCGGTCTTTTGGGATTAGTAAGCCGAAACTAAAAACACCCGCCGACACATGTCAGACATGTGTTCCTTAAACGATTATGTAAATAAATGGATATTACAAAAGAGACTAAATGTATATATTTGAGCCTGTAATGCGTAGGAGAAGTAATATGACTTTTGTTTCATCAACACAAATAAATCCAAATTTAATTTACAGAAAGTAGTCAAAGTAAACTCCTAATAATTCATATTTTATTATTGTTTTTAATTTGTAATAATTTTTCTGCTTACAACTGAAAAAAACATCGGCCAAGACCGGGATTTCGACCCAGGACCTTTACCATTCCGTGGTAAGGCTCTACCAACTGAGCCAGATATTTCTCGATTACAAATTATTACGATCATTACAAACTAAAAATAATAATAAATAATTCCACTGTAAGCTGCAAAAAATTAAGATTTTTATCAATGTCGTATACTAGGAAGGTATTTAGTATATCTGTTCAATAAATGCAGTAAACCGTACAAGTAAGATAACATCAACCAATATCTAATCAAGATGGCTCAGTTGTTAGAGCGATACCATGAAATGCTAAAGGTCCTGGGTTTAGTTCCTGGTCTTGGTCCATGTTTTTTCACTTGTAATTTAATTAATCTTTGTATACTTATGATCCTATGTTTTCATTTACAAAACAAGAGATCGTATCGTAAGGTTTTTTTTAGGTGGAAACCCGTTCGGTTCACCATCGCATGGAATAGTTTGGATCTTGCGACGTTTCTAAAGGCAATACAAAACCAAAAGAAATTAAAAGAAAACAAAATAAATCATCTAACAGCAACTAAAAGCAGTTAATGAAAATAAAATTAAATATGAACAGAACAACAACAAAAAACACCTATCACAGCCACCACAAACAATAACTAACAATACACACGAGTATTCCTAATCTTAAAATTTGACAACCAGAAAAAACAAAACCTTTAAAAAGAGCAGAACAGCTCAAATAACTATAAACTTTTTGGAGGAGCACTAAAAAACAAGATAGAAAAACTCTATCAGCAAAACATAACAAAAACAACACGTCACAATACAAAACAATTAACATAACCACCAAAGATTTACGAGCTATAAAATTTTATAATAATAGTAAGAAAAAGGTACAAATGTAAGATTAAATTCAATCTAGGTTTATGTGACGGGTGTAAATACGTTGAAATTTGTATATTAACTCGGGACAGCGAAGGACGCCAAAACCCATTTTAGTAAGTGAGCAACTAAAAAACTGAAACACAAAAATCCGTACGGAATATATTGCAATAGCAAACGGCACTACCTAACAGAAATAAAATATGGAAAACGTAACAAGTAACAACCACTTATTACTGTCAGGAATTATAATATTTACAATGGAAATCAATAAAATTTTATTTTTTAAACGTGTATAAATTTTAAAACAAGATATCAATAAATCATAAATCTATAACTAATAAATAACAAATAAACATTGGGTACAACATTAAAGACCAATAAAAAGAACCTATAGTGGTTTTTGAAAAATGTAAAAGTGCAGTGTCACAAAAGTATAAAGATATTTTATAATTAAACATATTGAAAGAAAGTGAAAAATGTTAACTTACTTGGTCTTGTTACAAGATGGCGACACTAAACGTACACTATTTTGGTTTTTATTCTCAGAAGCCCAAAATTTACCAAATATTGCTAAATGTAAGCACTTTCATACAAAGTTAATCATGGCCACTTTTAAGTGCTTTTCCAACATTACGAAAAATGGAAAATGGAAGTGAAAAGAAAAAGCAAAAATATAAAGAACTAGGGGAAACCCCTGCGTGCTCTGCACGCCAACCCTGTTGGAACCTTCTATAAAATAATCATGTTATGTTTTCTTTATAATAAATGTGTAGGAATAATAATAACCCCAAAGCTAAGTTGGTAAATAATGTTAAAAGTTCAAATCAAATTATTTCGTATATTTTATAACAGCAGTTATAATAAAGGTTAAAGGATAAACACACATTTTAAAGGCTAAGGCTACACATTAATAAAAACCTAACCTAAACGTTAAAAATACAAATTTTTAGATTAGCTATTAATTTAAATATTACAGCAAACAGCTGTTATCTGTTATTTTATTCAATTGGTTTCTATGGTAATAAATGTAAATACATAGCCCTATGTTAAATTATCAGTCTAGGCATAACCTAGGATTTTATCCGACTAAATTTACAAATATTTAAATAAAAACGTGTTTTTATCGAAATGAATTATAGCCTACGTTACTCACGGATAGTGTAGCTTTTTATTAGTAAAACTATTTTTTCAATCGGTTCAGTAGTTCCAGAGATTACCTCCTACAAACAAAGAAACAAACAAAAAAAAAATTTTACCTCTTTTTAATATTATTATAGATTTGTAGTAGCAAAATACAGTGGGGTATTGAATTAAAATATTTACAAAAAAA
>JAGFPH010005669.1:65190-92698 GCA_018207615.1 Philaenus spumarius
AAATATTTACAAAAAAAGTAAATTATTTGTATTTTAACTTTGCTCGTATTTCCAACCTAGCAAAATGGCAAAACATGATTTATACATCTAGTATGACCCCATTCTATAAAAAAAAAAAAAAAAACCCGAGTGAGAAAATAATAAACCACTGAGACAGTGAATTCACAAATTCCCTAAATATTTGGAATATTTTTTAGGGTTTCAACCAACAATTTGTGAAATTGGTCTACTTACAAAGCCTATGTATACGAAGCCTATGGTCTACAATTGGCCTATGAGTAGGAAATATATTAGTCGAATTTGTTTTACACCTCCAAACTCCAGCACGAGTGCAGGCGCTGCTTCATTCCGCACTCACTGCATCAACCCGCTTTGCTAGTTTGACCCTCGACCTTGCGGCCACGGATTATGTAGTGCCAAAGACTATAGAATTACTCGATAGGCTGTGGTAGTGCTTTGCAGTAGACAAACTCTTTTGGCGAGTATATGTCCCGACCGTCGGCCTGCCCCATGGTAAAATTGTGGAACCAGAAGGGCTATAAGGTCTTGCAAAAAAAAACAATGCACAGAATAACCTCCTATATTAATTTGTTTAGGTAAAAACCGCCAACAAAAACATTCTTGTACGAAAAATTTGAAAAATATTTACTTCCTGTCAAAAAATACTTTCGGTTGTTGGATTTTGTATTAGTTTTTTTACAACGAACTAATCCGAGTTACTTAGAAAACCACATTGTGTACAGAATTTGAACCAAATCGCAAAAAAAAAAAAATATATATATATATACAATTTATGAAGTCATCCCAAAACGTGTTCTAGAGACTATGATCTATGCTCTTAGAAAATTCCATAAATTAGATATCACCATAAGAGTCACTGCAATAGCTGATCTTTCCTATGAAAAGTTAGCTTACGTTTAGCAGTTTTGTTTTTAGTTTGAAACTTTCACGCGTTTATTTGAAATACGTTTTTTTCCACAAAACATCCCTACATTTCAAGTCAGATTATATTAAACATTTCTTCAGCGTAAAGAAGAGTTCTGTTCCATCTGGCGGGGCAAAATAATAAATGTTCAATTTCACACCTGCGTGGCACTACAATATATAAGCGCAAACAGAGGCTGTGGTTTTGTTCAGCTCTTGACTCCTGACTTTGTCTATTATGCCACCAAGGTTTTGTTTGAAGTTCTCAATGAATAATTCGAAAACTTTGTATTGTTAAACGACTGTGCTAGACGATCTTTACAAATTGTCTGTGTAATAATTAATCATTCTGTTTATATTCTTGGATTTAAGAGACACAAGCATATTTCAAGTAGAACTGTTTTGTTTTACTAAACTGTGATAAAGTGTGTAACTATTAGTGCATTATTAAATTATAAATTTATTATTATTTCATTACGTTTGCTTCTACAAAGACCTAACCTAAGTTTCATTAATATGTGTGTTTGAAGAATTATTACAGTTTGCCTAAACAGTATTACCAGAGCTAAATCGTTCAATATATATCTAACATAGTATCTATGTTACTACTTTAAATAACTTATATTTGCTTATTACGTATATTAAAGTATCTGTTACTAGATGTATCTAATACATGTAAGGAGAGTTAATGTGTTCGTGACATTTGTTGTTATTATTGAAACAAGTTTGGTTTCTTTTTGAATCAGATACTGACATTGAAATACCGCAGTTAGACAATTAAATTACCGACAGATCAAAACAAAATTGTCACAATTTAGGCTATATTATTGCATTCTTTTGAACATAATAATTACCATTATATCTAACACTATCTGTCACCAGTGTTGTAAAGAACAATCGTCTTGCTCGTCAAATTCATTTATGTATTTTGTATTTTTTCACTTCCCCATTTTTAAATGTTGTAAAATTTGTAGAAAAGTATCGAAGTTGCGCATTTTTTCAAAGTATAATTAATTAGAAGAGTTTTATAAAGTTTTGAGTAAAGAATATATAAAACTGTTTTGTGTGGGTAAATAATAGTAGAGATATCCAAATTTCGAAAGTATGGTCGCTATCTAAAATCGAAAGTCAATGTTTTACTTTTAAAACATCTTCAAAATTATGTAAAATTCTACCTATGTTTACTTAGGAAATTTCGTAAAAAAAACAAAAACAATGTACCTTTTGGAACACTGGTATTTGAAAATGTTTTCATCGCATGCTTTACGTACGAAATATTAGTGTTTTGCTTATTAGCTATACGTTCTAATGGCGCATTGTTCAACCCTGTACTCATGTCTAATGTACCGTTAAGTTGGTATTTCTGTTCAACATAAATGTGTTATAGTTTTAAATATTTGTATGAACATTACTTTCAAATGTTGTAGATTTTTTTAATAATTATTTTATTAGCTACGTACAAACGTATACAACATTTAAAAAAAAAGGACTGAGAGCTGAAAGTATATACAAAAGTAAATTTATAGTAAAATTAACCAGTTCAGTAAAGAAATCAGAAATAATGAATATTGTTATTTATTGACTCTACCTAAATTAATTAATGGTATAAAGAGGTAAAATTTCTTTGTTTGTTTGTTTCTAGAGGGTAATCTGTGGAACTACTTAATTGATTGAAAATATAGTTTTACTAATAAAAAGCTGCACTATCCATGCGTAACATATATTTGACTATAATTTAATTTCATAAAAATATTTTTATTTCAACATTTGTAAATTTAGTCGAAAAAATCTTAGGTTAGGTTGATGTACTAACACATATATTTACATTTTGTACCGTAGCAATTAATTGAATAAAATAACAGATAAAACAGCTCTTTGCGCCAATATTTCCATTAACAGCTGATTTCAAACTTTGAAGCAGTTATTTGTAGTTTTACTTTTAGGTTAGGTTCTTATTAAAGTGTAGACCTGAGCCTTGCTAGTTCTTTTGACATTTATTATAACTGCTGTTATAAAAAATACAAAATAATTCGAATTGAACGTTTAACATTATATACCATCGTAGCTTTGGATTTATTATTAATCCTACGCTGTTATTATAAAGAAAAAATAACATGATTTTGTGTGTAGAAGGTTCCAACGGGGTTGACGTGCGTGGGTTTCATAATGTAATATAATATTATACAATATTATACAATGCAGTAAAATATTGTAATTGTACCTGTCAAGATGGTGGTTGAAACACGTTTGACGAAGAAAAGTTTTTTTATTGTGTTCAAATTGTGGATTATATTTATACTTATATAGAATTTTAAGCTCGCAGGGTGTTCGCCTAGTAGTTTATTATATTGCAACAAATCACAACTTTTGAATTATACGTGAATTTCGAACTAACGTTGCGTCACAAAACTATTTGTTAACTCTGTACTTTAGATTTTAAAACAAGGCCAAGAAACAAAATGGAGCTATAAATACATAGACAACAATGTAAAAATGTACTACTAATCTAATTTAATCTAAAAGTCACTGAAGAGGACGAATGTGTAGGAGGAACCAGGGCTTCAGCCTGAGTTGGAACGCCTTTGAAAACTACATGGGTCATTCTTTAAAACCAATCCCTTATTTCTTACTCATCAAGCTTAAAGTTTATTTAAGTATTTATCTAGGTAAACAACACATTATGAAGTATCACCTTTATTTCCGACACGTTAACTCTTTTTTATAGTGATTACGCGTTTCGGAAATTTTAACCCATCTTCAGACATACAGTAGCATGCATTATGCATCATTAGATACAGTCAGTTTTTATTGGCGTAGATGTTTTCATTCATTTTTTAATGTAGTTACGATATCAGGTTAGGATATGATATCTGATGATGAGATAACAGTGCCAAAACGCGTCACAACTATCAACATTAGGTCACGTGACCTAAATAAAAATAAGATCGTTTATGTTACTCAGTTAGTGGCCCGAATTTCGAAAGTAAATACATTGTAAAGATGTTATGTAAAATAATGTAAACATCCGTTTTACTAATTTCGTTGAAACAAAAGAGCAATAAGGTTTGTTGATTGTTGACATTTCGTTAGGTTAGAATGACAAGGTTGTAACTAACAAAATTCCATTTTTTCAGCTGTTGGCATGACAAGGTTCTATCTGAATTAGTTTTTGTTTTCCAACTACTCTTATTGCTTTGTGTTGTTTAATAAGCCATTTGCTAGAAGTACAAAGTTCTAACTTACAATATATGTTTATAGAAATTGGGAATGAAATGGTTGCATTTGATTGCTATAGGTTTCCATGTACAGAAGGAACTTTGTTATTATTTTCAAGCGCCTACCTCAAAGAATAAAATAGCGCCTACGGTTGTATCTGGCCTGTTGGAACCATTTCATTTTATCTTTTCAAAAAGATTTTAAATCACGGAGGTGACAAGGTTTTAACTGCAGTAGATGGAACCTTGTCTTCTACAAATTTTAAACTTTAAAGACAAGGTGCCAACTGTAAAAAGCAATTCTAATATCTAAAAATCTAATCATCCAATATTTAAAAAAAAGACCATATTTACAGTGAAATTACTATGTCAACTCTAAATTTTCAAGTTGATAGGAAAACAAATGTAAGTACAATAAAAAAACAAATCTTCAAACTCATTTTTTCTTGAAACTAGGGTCTGGTCAGTTAAAACCTTGTCATAAATAACGATTTGTTTACTATAACACTAAACAAAATAGAATATAAAGTAAAAATGGAAAAGGCTGATATTTGAATATATTTATTACTATCCATTATAAACAAACACGACTAAGTCTAGGCTGGACATAATAGAAGAGATGTTATGGAAATGAAATTATGGTTCCATGCAACTTTCCCCTTATATTCGTGTAGCTTTTGGCTTGGATCCATGAATAGCTCCAAAAGTGAGTTAAATTCTCTCAAGTCTTTAAAACCCTGAACCAAGAATCAAAGTCAAACAAACTACTATTCACTATTATTGTTTGCCGAGTGGCGTTTTCCAACACTAATGAACAGAAGTGTTTCCGCTCGCTTCACGCTTAGACCAAGCTGCGTTCACAAAGGCTCTATATTACTCTGTAAGGATATTTTCTAGCTGAGTTGTTTCTTTTATTGACGGTTAAATAGCTTTGTAAAGGTCACGTTGTGAATAGAGCAATCTTATTGAAATGCGAGAAAACATCTTTTAATATAGTTCCACACCATTTATTTGAACAAAGATTTGAAAGAGGATACAAATTCCTTTTCAGTTATTGTGTTGGGTATATTTGTGTAAAATTGTAGATAAATTCGATATTTGAAATATATGTGTATCCTCAGATTGTATTATACTAAACATTTTATTACTTAGCATTATAATTTTATTTTTGTGACCAATAATAACACAACTTTTGTACAGAGGGTGATTATAATGTAATGAGCGAAAATAATTAAAGATGTGGTTTTATGGGTCTAAATAAATAAAAAAAAATTCTGTAGGTGGAAACATGTGTTCGGAGACGTTTATTTTAAAAGCTGGCAGCCATTTTTTGTTTACTAAATCCATTTATTTATAAAAGCGAAATACCACTCACTCACTCACTCACTCACTCACTCACTCACTGACCCACTCATCACGATTTCTTAAAAACTACCGAACGGATTGAAATTTAATTTGGTATGTAGCTTCCTCTAGGGCCATAGGTGCTCACTAAGAAAGGGTTTAAAAAAATTCGAAATTTTAGGGGTTGTTTGGGTGGGATCAAAGTTATTAAATCACGATTTCTTTAAAACCGCCGAACGGATTGGAATAAAATTTGGTATGAAGCTTCCTCTAGGGCCATAGGTGCTCACTAAGAAATTGTATGCAAAATTTCGAAATATTTGGAGGGGTTTGGGGGCATCAAAGTTAGTAAAATCATAATTTTAGATCTTTTATTATTATGACAATAGTGCTTTTATTATTTAAGATCTATATATATAAAAGCCAAATACCACTCACTGACTGAACACTTAAAAAGAATACAATTACGTTAAAAATACTGAAAACACCAACCCCCACGGGCAATGCCGTATGGGTCAGCTAGTAATTTATATATATAGAACAGATTTACTGATTGAGTTAAAATTTTGCACGTTACTCGTCAATTTATAAAACTAGTTAAAAAAATAAAATCTACTCGTTCCAATAATCTGTTTAAAAATTGTGTCCATTTATAAATTTTAACTAAGATTAACTTAAAGACCTTCAATTTGTATAAAAAACTTCAAGAGTAAATTTGTAGAGCCTGTTAATTTTCAATCAAATAGTATAATTGGTAAAGAATGAAATAAAGGGTAACAGTAAAACACCATCAAATCATACAAAAGCAATTGTACGTGCGTACGTGCGTACTAACGTGAGTAACAATATAACAGCTGATTTCACATACCATAATATTTAATACTTAAACAAACCCCAGCGTAGATTATACTTTGGGGTTATGTTTACAACTTCAATTATTATTATTTCTTGTGAAGTTGATTTTTTTTAATATGCTTTGAGCTTATAAACTGTATATAAATACAACCTTTTATCATCAATATATTCGTTTATACAAATTAAAAAAGAAATACCTATTCGCTTAACTTCGGATACATTCGTACATCTTCGTATAACATGTAAACATATCCGATTATTAATTCATTCACTATAACATTAATAACTTCTAAAGCATTTCATCAATCAATATAAAAAAAGGAATTATAAGATAATATTTAAAACATATAATAACTTATATAAATAAAAGTTTTTAACAAATAGGCCTACAGTTTTATAATTATAGTTGTACCCATTTACCGAGTTAAAAATCCCCGTCGGCATAGTTAGATAGGCCAAGATAAAGTTTGTTGTTTTTAAATAGTATTTTTTTACATGATGTATTTCTGATGTGTATCTAATTAATCTGCCTGTGATTTTTCATGGGCTTACTATTTTGATTATAAATTAAACAGGCTACACAAATTTACAATTTACTTTTTTTTAATATTTACTTCTTTTGACTTCTTCTCATTTTAAATATTTAAATGGTCTCCTTTTTTAACGGATTATTGGTACAGGTTGATTATTTTTTCCAACTATTTCTTTACATTGTTGGGAGGCGTGACAAATTTAAACTAAACCTGTTGAGCCGTTCTAAAGTTACGAATCATTTATTAAACAAAATAAAATGGAGAACAGCTCGTAAAATAAGCATTTCGGGACATGTTCACAGAAAGTTTTGTAATAGTTTTCACATAAATTACCACTCTATTAATTACCTTCATAGAAGTACCCTGTGTGATTACAAGTTTGCATTCAGTGTTTCAGTATTTATATTATTTGTAAACGATTAAAATATTTCGGAATATAAAATATTAGTTTCACAAACTTGTTTAAAATTTAAATTTGTTGACCACTATCTAGGATAAAAATATGCAAAAGCACAGTAAATATTAAAAACATTCACTTATTGATCAGTTTAAAATTATATGTATCCTTCCATTATTACAGCTTCATAATAAATTAATTGTCTTTTAATGTGAGATAATTTATATTAGGGTATAGAGATTCTCGTATTAAAGTTAATTTTGTAATTTAAATGAATTTTAATGTTGTTAAAACAAGATGACCTCTTTGTTTCTCTTAAAATTTACTATACCTATATTTTGAAAAGCGTTAAATTCCGTAAAAATATCTGCTTCGGGGTTTAAGCGAAATACTTAACACATATCCGTAAGCCAGCTCCATCAAGTATTTTATTTATATTAGTTTCCTTAAAAAATCATTATTGAATACAAATTAATTTGGTTCATAAAGGAATGTGTTCCATAAATTGGTCCACAACTTTAAACCCATTAGCAGAATAATACACCCCTATTTGTAAATAAAAAAGCATACCCTATTATCTGAAACTGTTGTAGGCTGTGATATGGGAACACTGGAAGGGTTGGGTCAAGCTGCGATAACCTCCTTATCAGCTATTATGACGGGTTATCGTCCTGGTACGGTTTTAATACATACTAAAACGTGTCCTTCAAAATAAATGACCATTTTACAAATGTTTACCATGAAATACATCTATCTAAAAACGTTGATTTCATACCTATCATCAGAATAATAAACCTCGTCACTTCAAAATCACAGCGTCTTATCTGATTTAGTTGCAGCCTGGTGTAAGGATCATCTTGAAAGGGTAATATATGGGATAACTTCCTTATCAGTATCCCCAATCGTAAAGTTTATAAGATAAATGGCCAATTAACAAATTGTTACATTAAAAAAACCTTCATATACAGAAAATGGAATTAGGCCTATTCTCCTAGATTTATTAATATCGTTGCTGTTGTTTAAAATAACAAAGAGAATGTATTTTATTCTTAAATTTACATTGCAAGAGGTCAGTATTATACTTCTATGGTAATTTTTACTTGTCTCAGCTCCATAATTACAAAATGAAGTTATTGTAAAGTTTTGATTTTACTGTCAATTAATTAATAATTTGTATTTGTTTCTTTTTGTATGTAGGCCTACATAGTAATCTTATAACCTAGAAAATACCTAACCTTCTTTCCTATAACCGATAGTTATTGCATGATAACAACAAATTCTTTATGAAAAATCAGAAATACAAATTGAACCAAATCAACATAAATAAAAAAAAGAAAAGAATTTATAAAGCTTATAAAGAGTGTATAGAAAATATTGAACCAAATTTTAACAGGCTATTATATAGGTGAAAGTAAGAACAAAAGTTTCAACAAACATAGGAAATGCTTAGTTTTCGAATTATCCACCATTTAATTTGTTTACTTTATACTTAATATCTTTGGAAATAGAACTGATATAAACTTTAAATATAGTTCACATATTTAATACGCAATCTTTCACCTATTTAAAAAAACCTGAACTTATTTTAAAACTGTAAAGCCAATTATCTCCAAATCATTAATACTACTGGTTTTCTTACTATACTATTGAACCGAATTCTAAGTTTGAATAATCATTCGGCGCAGAATGTAATCCTCTTTCAGAAAAAATGGGATAATTTTTTCGATATGATGCGTAGTTTTTGAGTTATAAGGGGGAAAATGGGAAAAGTGCGATAATTTCGTGGATTTTTGTAATTTTCTCAGATAACCTCAAGGAATTTTTGGTGACAAACATCAGATTCGTGTTCGGCAGCCTCGAAAACATAAGAATCAAGTGAGAAAATACTTCTATAAAACTTTCCACCTCCCGGCCTTTTTTTTTTTGACTCTGGGTACTGGACTTACAAAAATATTTTATAAACAAAAAAAAAGTATTTTTTTTTTTAGTAACAAACAAATCAGTTTTATTATTTTTAATACGTTATACACTAGATTGATGGCAACCATCAGATTCGTGTTCAGCACCCTCGAAAACATAAGAATCAAGTGAGAAAAAAACTTCTATAAAACTGTTAACCTCCCGACCTTTTTTTTACACTGGTGACTGGACTTACAAAAATATTTTATAAACAAAAAAAAATAAATTTTTTTAAGAACAAACAAAACGGTTTTATTATTTTCAATGCTTTATACACAAAAACGATGTTTCAGGAGAGAATTATCAATTGTGAAAATCGTGAAATGAAAAATGGTTATACATAATTAAATTATAATCACTCTACACCAGTACTAAAATTCAAGACAAAACAAACAAATTGCAATATTACATGCAATTAGAGAACATTCAGTCATAAACTTACACACTGTACTAAAATATACTTTTAAACAAATAAAAATTATACATAATATAAATTATTATTATTTTGTACTTAGGGTTACTTTATTAAAACAGGTTAGTCAGTTATTTAATGGCTAATTTAATAAAACAGTTGTTAATTTTGTCAATTTTATTACGTACAGATTACTCTCAATGTCAAATTTAAGTTTCAATTCAGATTACTTACGTAAAACTAGAAAGTACGAATTATTACTACAGTAGCAACATAAGCATTTTAAATTCTCTGACGTCATCCTGAAAACATTTATGCGAGGCGACATGTTTCACAATCCTAGTACCGGACTCAGGTCTCTGCTTATTTAATTTACTGAGAACAACGCTTGATTAACTGGAACACCGAGTTGCGACTTCCTGCTTAGATGTCTGGGCTGCCAGGAACGGAAGCGAGTAGCTATTAATCATCATTGCTCGCTCCTGCCCTGGTGCAATCAGAGTAATCCCTTAACCGAGTCGCCCAGCTTCTCACGCTCTTTGTTTTCGAGGGGTTGGGATAAAATTATTTATTACCCAAATAATAACTCGAGTGAAACGTAAGCTAGTACAGATTGTGGATTCGATCCCCTGATCACTTACAACGGTCAAACAAGTGCAATAAAATTGTTCAAACTATGTAGTTTGGTTTTAATAACTATACTAATTTACAGGAGGTTTATTTTATTTTTCATGCAATACTTTACCCTTTATTTATCAGTTTACATTACAAAAATGTTCTTTTGAACTTATTATTTTTCATTATTACTATGAAGAAAATTATTATTATTTTTGAAGAAAGTAAGTACTATTACACTCGACTCAACTTGAAAACGGTTGGTCGGCGGAGGGTAACACTTCTTTCTATCCGTTTCAGACCATTTGGAGACGATACACAAAATTAATTAATTTGTATATTATATATATATATATAAATTATTTTTTTAAATTAAGTTATATTTAGATTTTTTGTTACTATGAAACGTTAAAAAAAAATAAAAATAACACTATTCTCACTCTTATACGTTTATAATACAGTTATAATCTGTAAGTTGTAGCTCATATACCACTGAGGATGACGACTTTGTCGTTGAAACGCGTTTGGTAATAAACGTATAAGAGTGAGAATAGTGTTATTTTTATTTTTTTTAAATATAAATTCCTTCTCACCCGTCAAGCTCAAAGTGTATTTTATAATATGAAACGTTGTTTGCCTCTTTAAATAAAATCAGACTGAATGCTAAAAATAGTATTCATTTTAAATGTGTTAATTAATTATAAATATTAAAACATAAATAATACAGGAAGATGTTTAATTGTTCTCGATAAATCTATTCTATTCGAAAATAATGCACATCTACCCAAAGAGGAAGCAGAGTGGAGCAGTGATTGGAGCCGCTCGTCCAGTAGCTACACGGTGGCGTATGTTTGTACCTACACTAATTACTTTAGTTCAGTTGATTGCACTATACGCTGCTAGCCTGTCTAACTGGCACAAAGTAATAAATCGACTAAATAACTAAATCAGTAAATTTCTGTGGCAGTTTCATAATATATGCAAGTAAATAAATATCTTGTCCAGTAATATGTATTACTGGTTCGTACTAAGATTATTTAATTATATAATTTTACCAGTATTCATACTTCTATATTTATATATACGAGACTATATACATATAGACTATATATGAGAGGCTATATATATATATATATATGTCCTGACTCACAGCCTGACATAGCATCAACCAAAAGCAAAAATCACTTAAGATACAAATACGAAAATTTAAAGCTACAAGTAATATTCTCATTTGGTCATCGCCCCACATTAAGGATGGATTTTCGTAACATTTTATTTTAAGCGTAAATTTGAAGATACAACAGCTGTTAGGACTAAAAGTTTAGCAACACCTGTTTGTTTACATTTATTACCATGGAAACCAACATAGAAAATTTAAAATCAGTTTACTATTGTTCAAAAGCAACAGCTTCTTTAGGTTAGATTAACAAACTAAAAGAAACAAAAATCAACGAAAAATGCTTAATGTATTATCGTTCAATTCAAACATCTATTGTTACATAATTTTATAAATAAAACATCTGATTTAGATCGAAAACCTAACATAAATTTAGGTTAGGCCTACAATGAACCAAAACACGTTTATTTTAGACCAATTTAGCAAATTTATAATCAGTAAATTACTCTTCACACCTAATAGTTTTTTTTTTAACGAGGTAAATGCAAGCAAAAGCCTTACTGTATTATAAATCCAACTTCTGGTGTTACATATTGTTTACTTTAGTTGGTAATATCATAATTTGTATGAAATGTTGCTTATAAGCCTAGATTATTAATTAACTGTGAAATTACAATGATATAACAATTGGAATTATTGGGGATGGTCGTGTATATTTCGACCTCTGTCTTACATTAACTATGAATAGGTCGCCGCTCAATCATCATTTCAGTGGAAATATCAGAGTATAAAGTAATTCGTTTGCATTGGCTTAGCCATGGGTTTTTGAGAGAAGCTAGCAGGGGCCGAGCTACTGGTAGTACATACATAAGTATTATTATTTTGATACATTTTACAAACAAAGTATTCGCTACATTTTTGTAAGTATGTTTGTATATCAAATACATTTATATTTTATAAATTAATTCTGTTGTTATAATCATAGAAACCAAATTAAAAATATTGATTTTTAATTTTTATTTTTTTAAATTCGTCGTCGATTTGATTTTTGAGGCTACCATATACTAAATTATGTACGACGTTCATAGTAGTAACTTATTTTGGTTTAAAAATCATTTAAAAACATTTTTTGTTATGTTATTTATGTTATACAAATAAATAGTTTTCTCTTAAGAACAATAATTAATTTTGTTTACCAACAAATTAACTGTAATAATATAATTATAATTTGATAGAAAATACAAACTAAAAGACATTATTTTATTAAGCTTAAAAGAAAGTAATTTCCGTAAGTAGCCTTTTAGGTTTCGTATAATCTATATATATAAAAGCGAAAACCCACTGACTCGCTCATCACGATTTCTCAAAAACTACCGAACGGATTGAAATGAAATTTGGTATGTCGCTTCCTCTAGGGCCATAGGTGCTCACTAAGAAAGGGTTTGAAAAATTCGAAATTTTAGGGGGGTTTTGGGGGGATCAAAGTTATTAAATCACAATTTCTTCAAAACTACCAAACGGATTAGAATTAAATTTGGTATGTAGCTTCCTCTAGAGCCATAGGTGCTTACTAAGAAAGGGTTTGAAAAAATTCGAAATTTTAGGGTAGTTTTGGGGGGATCAAAGTTATTAAATTACGATTTCTTCAAAACTACCGAACGGATTGGAATGAAAATTGGTATGTGGCTTCCTCTAGGGCCATAGGCGCTCGCTAAGAAAGGGTTTAAAAAAAATTCGAAATTTTAGAGGGGGGGTTTGGGGGGATCGAAAGTTATTAAATCACAATTTCTTCAAAACTACCTAACGGATTGGAATGAAATTTTGTATGTAGCTTTCTCTAGGGCCATAGGTTTACTAAGAAATAGTTTGAAAAAAAATTCGAAATTTTAGGAGGGGTTTGGGGGGATCAAAATTACTAAAATCATAATTTCAGATCTTTTATTATTATGACAATAGTGCTTTTATTATTTGAGATCTATATATATAAAACCCAAATACCACTCACTGACTGAACACTTAAAAAGAATACAATTACGTTAAAAAGACTGAAAATACGAACCACCACGGGAAACGCCGTACGGGTCAGCTGGTATTGTATAAATTAGATAAGTTACAAATTTGGACTTTATTAAAAATACAAAAAAAAGTATGAGTGCACAATGAAAACTAAGATATTATAGCAATAGTCCACTGGTTCAACAGAAAATTTACCTAAAATTAAAACTAGGTATCATGGTAAAGTTTAACAAAAAACTGTTAATAACATCCCCTATGATATAAATACACATAATCTATATTCATCAGACTCTACATCTATGTGCAAAAGTATTACACGAAAGGAATAACGCATAATCTCAGTAGCCTATACACACACACACCTTCACACATTATATACCTTTTAAGAAATCTTGTTTCAGTAGTAAGTCTAGGTATTGTTGTTTACCAAGAAATACTTTTTTTCGTTTTTGCAAATATGTCTGTTATCCTTTGAGCTACACACGTAATAAAAAACCGTTATGTTTGTCATTACTAAATGTTTTGGTCTCTTCGTCTTTTGCAATTTGTGTACGTAGTTTGCGGTTTTTGAGGTACGTGACATTAAGATTTTAAACGGCAGCCAATATGAAAATATTCAAAACAAGGTTCTGGTTTTTCGTAAGCTCAATATCCTTTCTACTTGAGTTGTACCGTACTAGCATTGAGTTTGTGTGCGTTTCATTCTTCCGCTAGCAAATATAGTGCAGTAAATAAAGGCGGAATATGTAACGCTGACTGTAAACGTACTGAAAGCGCTTGTGTGACAATGTATTAATATTTGAGTATGTGTTATTAAACACAGCTTTCTCTCACATATTCAAAATCAATAGATATGTTATTTTTCTAGTACAGTAGTAATTTCTTCGCGAGCAGCAAGTTGATGTGTTAACCACCAGAGTGCAGACTAAACACTCGAGTAGGAACACAAATTCGACAAGCGCATGCAGCAGGATTCGACAAATTCGACAATAAAGCATAATTGTTCGTCATAAATTATTATTATGTTGTGAGCTCTTATTATTATTTTTAGTATACATATATATGAATTGTTGAATAATAACAAAATCGCAAACTTTGATTTTGAGTTGTCAAAGAACAAATTTAGTTATAAAACATATTTAAAAAAACTAAACGACTTCCACATTCGGACTGTCCTAACCTTTAAAATTACTTATTCAGAATAATTGTCTGGTCGTTATTACTCCAGTATCCTTGTCACGCGTTTAACATTGCTTTTATGCGAGTTGAAACTAAAGATAGTGGATGGGTCTGCCGATCCTTAAAATCAGTGTTTTATCTTTGAAAGTAAAACTAGAAAGAACTCAACTTATTATGTCGAATCTCTAAACGTTGGTTGAAAATTAAATTTGATATCTTATAATCTTATTATTTCACCATCACGTATTTTAATATTATAATAAACAGGAAACGTGAGAAAATACGCCAAACCGGACGTTCGCTGGATTTCTGTTTTGTCGGAAGAAAAATAACGCAAGACTAATGCGAATAGCTGTCACTGAGCTGTCTGTTCGGAAAAGTATAAATCCACATTTAATTAATACCTTACCGGCGTCTCTTGTCGTTTTAAAGGGATTAACAATGATGAATAGAAGTAACGGTGGCTCCTAATCTGAAAGAAATGAGATGCTTTGATATATGATGCTGGGAGGCAATGACAGGACTCGGCCCCATGCCACGCTAAGCTTATTATCTCGGAAAACACTGAAATAAGTCTGTTTTTGAATAATCCTACTTATTGCTTTAAGTGTAAGACAAACATTTTAACACCCTGAGGCGGTTAAGGCTTTAATTGTTTTTTGCATTACATCATTTGTCATCGTTTATGTGTTTTATATTAAAGATTACAAAGAGGAATTAAGCTTTTAAGGGTTTTACAAAATTACAAAAGATCACGGGTTTAATATAGTGCAATACGTGTGCAAGTATAATATAATTTTGGGTTTATTGGTAGTGCAATACAAAATAATTACCCCTAGGGTAAAGGAGGGTAAGAGTACGCACCTAACGGGTTTTGAGTTATATCTCAGGATTTATAAAAGATATCAACATCAAAATTTTATACAACGTTCTTTATTTACGTACAACTAGTTATACAAAGTTTAGTTGAATTTCAAAAAAATACAGAGGAACAAAAATGTTTTAGAAAAAAATGTAATTTGCGTACTCTTAGCCTACTAGGAGGTTAAGAGTACGCACATGGGTGGCTAAGATAACTCACTAGCAGTGATGCAAACAATGGTTTAAAATTGTTTATAGATATAATAGAACATCAAAATTGTATTTTTTAAACACTTTTAACTTTTGCCTGACGGTAAGTAACTTCTGCGAGGCCTAGAGTACCCAGGGAGCCTAAGCGTACACAGGGCTGTGTACTCTTAACCCTCCATGTGATGATTTACAGAATTTCTAATAGGTGCCAGCACAGTGCAGATATTGAGCACGGACTCATGTCATTGTATTACTGTACATTACTTTACCCTGGAACTGGCAGAAGGTCATGCATAACCCTCTCTCAGGCGCAGAACGCAACAATTTCGAACATTTGCGAAAATTTGCATATATTTGCATAGTCGATAATTTAACCCACTTAGAGTCATCCAATCGTAATGAAACCCGCACCATTGGAAAGGAAATGAATTAAACTTTAATTTTTGTGTTTACAACTTTTCCGTAAAACATATATTTACATAGGTAATTATCATTTTAAAATATGCAGATTGGGTTACAGCGGTTTCCACGCGTGTTTCAACGTTTAAGACCATCTACAATAATATATCATTGGCAATTATAATGATACCATTGGATTCGTCAAGATTTTATCTTTCTGTTGGTGTCTTCCAATCAGATGTCACTATAAAATTAGTAATTTCCCCTAGAATTACTGTAAACCCTTGCGATTGGACGTTTCTCAACCAATGAAACAGCCCATTTGTCAACGGATATTGTGAAGGCACTGCTTTATGTTTTGACAGATTTCTTTACACCATTTTGTAGAGCAAAGTCTGAAGTTTGTAACAGTGGGAAGTAATCCAGAAATAACCGGTTTTTTGTTCGTCTAGACAGCAGTGGAAAGTACATAATTAGGGCATTCTGGTGAGAACGTCTAGCGCGTGGGTTCCCACATAATTCATATCACACTTCCTGCGACCGGGGAAGTTTCATAATCATTGATGTCATTTTGTTATTCAAATAAAGATAATGCAAACACTTTTATGAACTAAGGAAAGACAAGTATACCGTTCTTTTCTTTGATTTATCCTCTACACTTTATTATAATAATATTTCGTTTTTGGACAAAGCATATATTAGTAAATGACGTTACAATCTAGGCCTAGGTTTGTTACCAGTCGTGTACTTGGAACATAAAAACTGTTTTTTTTCAAAAAAATATTTGAAATTGATAAATGTTTTTATACAGTTCTATTTCGAACTAAATTACGAAACTTTTTTACGCTTACGAAAAATATACAAAAAATGTTTACTACTTGTTATATAGGCCTAAAGTTGAACTTTTTCCTTTCGTTACTGAACATTTTTTGTTTCTTGAGCTAATAACTTTTACAATTTCAAAATAAACTCGTGTTTAGTGGCATATTTGAATTCTTTGAAGTTTCTTCTACAAAAAAGCTATTGAACTTTTTTGAATTGGGGTTCATTTACTATTTTTGGCGAATTTTTAAAAATATGCTTGCAAAACGCTAAAAACGGGCTGGCCAATTTTCGCTATAGCATTGCCAGTTCTAGGGTTTAATACCAAGCAAAAATATGTTTAACTTGCGTTAGGTATATTAAAACTCTTACGTTTGAAGATATATATGTTACATACGAAAGTAGTAAATGTATGTTTTACCTTATGAAATCCAGGCAAATTATCGATAGCCGATGGCAATATGGCGTGATCTATTGATATGATAGACATAGACAAACTAAAACGTCACAAAGTTCCATGCAGTGCTGCCAACAATCCAAAATGTAACTGCATACTCTTACCCGACTGCGTACCTTTACCATCCTTTACCTTACGCATTTTCTGTTAAAAAAATCATGTTTTTCTTCACTTGTTTATACATAGTGTTTGGAAAATATTGTAACAAATCTTACCAGGCTATAACATTAAGAGAAACTAAGAAATATGGTTCGATGAACATAAATCCGGCAATGCTTAGTTTTCGAATTATACGCAATTAATGTTTTTTTTTATACTAAACACGTAATATCTTTGAAAATAGAAACGATATTGAGCTTAACTTTGGTGCAGATATTTTTACTTAACCCTTTACCATTGCACAAAAACCCAGAACGTTCAGTTGTGAAATTGAGTATTTAAAAAAATGGCGTCGATTTAAAAGTTTTAACGTGAAATATTTATAAAACCGCTTACTTTTCAAAAAAAGGTAATTTTTTAATGACAAAAATACGGGTGTTAATTTTTCCAGTAGCTTAAAAATATAACCAAGTAATCCGCTAAAACCCAAAATTATAATAGCATGTGTTTTTAGTATTGATCCGATAACTCGGTTATTTTTTCAGCTACTGGAAAAATAGAAATAAAACTGTTTTGTGTGTCATTCAAAATTTTTTTTTTTGTTTCCTAAAATTTTTTTTTAAAGTTAGCGGTTTTAGTCATTTGACATGAACAATTTTAATGGTCGACATTTTTAATGTTACAAAATAAATTTCTGGGTTTTTGTACAAGGGTATAAGGTTGCGTAACAAATATATACAAAAAATGTCAGCCAATATATTTTCTCATTCCAAAGATATTAAGTGTTTCGAAAAGAAAATGTCGAATAATTCGAAAACTTAACATTTCTTAACTTAAGTTTATTGAAACCTCTTTCTAATGTTCACTTATGGAATAGCCTGATGAAATTTTTGCAGTACTTTATGAACACCCTGTATATTCAGCCATTTGTAAAGCTATGAACTTAATATAATTTCCACATATAAGACTCATCTACATTACGGAATAGAGTGTCCTGTATGGCCATAACTTCACCTTATAATTGTAACACAAAGACATTATACCCGATTTATACTTTTCAGGAATGAGCGCCATCATTCCTTTCCTTTAATTAAACAACCAAATGTATTGAACCTGAAACATTTATTTATCTATAAAAAAGTACAGATTTTGTATAGCATAAACGGAAATAATTGCAATGAAAACTTTTTTTATATAACATACTAGGGGAGACCCAAGCGTGCTCCGCACGCCAACCCCTCAATGAAACCTTCTAAAAACACATTTTATGTTTTATTTATAATAACGGTGTAGGATTAATAATAACCTCAAAACTAAGATGGTCAATAATGTTAAATGTTCAAATTAACTTATTTCTTATATGTCATAACAACAGTTATAATAATGGTTAAAAGAACCGGCAAGGCTCAGGTCTACACTCTAAAACCCTAACCTAAAAGCTAGAAATACAAAAATTAATGCTTCAAATTTTGAAATCAGATGTTAATGGAAATATTGGAGTAAACAGCTATATTATCTGTTATTTTATTCAATTGGTTGCTATGGTAATCAATGTAAATACATGTGTTGGTTTATTATTCTAGGCCAAACCTAAGAATTTTTTCCGACTAAATTTACAAATATTGAAATAAAAAAAGGTGTTTATCGAAATGAATTATAGCCTATGTTAGTCAGGGATATTGTAGCTTTTTATTAGTAAAACTATTTTTTCAATCAGTTCAGTAGTGCCAGAGCTTATCCCCTACATACAAAAAAAAAACTTTACCTCTTTATAATATTATATATATATATAGATAAAGAGACCAAAATAAACGAAATTTGCTTAAAACAATCAAGTTTATCCATTGATTCTAAAATATTTAACAAATTTCATTTGGAAATCAAGAAAGAAAAACTCTTAAAAACGTGGGAGGTTTTCTGTGGGATTTCGAGTCCTATGATGGGTTATTTAAGAATCTGATATAGTGTTTAACCGTATTGGTTAAATTGGAATGCATACGTTTATATCTAATCATACTGTATATATGGTAGTTTATAAAAGTCTGGGTGTATGCCAGATTGTATTTTTGTGTATTTAGATTTAGTTTTGATGAATTGGCCTGATAAGATATACCACTTAACTATTAATAATTATAATTATAGACTAATTATTTTGTTTTTATTTCAGTTCTCTTTTATTTTGTATTTAGCTTAGTATTTTTCTCTACACTAACCAACAAACACTGCAAGAAATAATTAGATATTTCCCAACAACAGTTAATCGTTTATGATTGTAAATAACTAGACACAAATACTTGTTATTAATATACATTTACTTACAAGTAGTGATAAAAGTAATACGTGTAAATTTATTATAGTAACCTAATTGTTTCACATTTTCCTAATTGTTGGTGAATCCACTAGGCGACAAAACTATTTACTTCAGTTGTAAAAATAAAGAATTTACCTAAAATAAAATTTCCGGATGACTTTTTTAAACTGATTATAAACAGGTATTGATCTGAGTTATCTAACCTATTTGAAAGCCCTGACTCGTCCATAGAACAGCCGCCCGCACGCACCCCCACAAGCACGCACGCAATCAATCACATAAAAGTTCGGACAAATACAACTCCCCACCAGCTTCAGAATCAAAGCAACAACGTTATTGCTTTTAGTCCCATCTCGTATTTCCTGGACCCCACGAAATTCTGCTGCGCACACGTTTTATTACTAGGCGTGGCTGATCTACCATCTGGCAAATTGAAATAATAAATTACTTCCCTGGGTTACTTTTACAGTGAATTATTATTAAAATTTGTAACCCCCTCTGCTCATACATAAATAAGAGGGCATGAAATACGAATGCAGCGAGTCGATGTGTGTTCTTTACGTTTCCAATATTAGATGGGAGTAGATTATGTGTCACAACGTATACCGATCGATTTGAAATAGAAAGATATGAAACCGTGAAATGAGAAACGTAATTTAAAAATCGTTATGTGTTTGAAAATATTGAACTGTACCTCATTTTAAGAATACACATCGCGTGAAACAACCTGCATTGTGCAACTCTTTATTTAGTCAATTACTACGTTGATTGAAAAGATATCCAATATTTTTTACCCTTGAAATTATTTTGTAAAATTTTGTTATAATCTACACGAATATTACCAGCATTTATGTATATTGCAAAAGGAATTGTTTTGTGGTTATATGAACGGATTATATATAGTCCAATTTAAATATACGATACTAAAATGTGAACGTAATAAATATTAAATATATATTATTTCTCAAATGTGTTTTTTTTTTTGCAACACTGTATCACCCTTAATTCCTCATCAAAATTAAACGATTCAAACATAATTTTAAAGCTTATGTTCCCCGCTATTAAGGGTCTGCTCCCGTAAACGAGAAAGCAACCGGAAACGCAAGCCTTCTCTCTATAACCGCATCTAATTAGTGCAATTTCTTGCACCTGAGAGCTTTGACATTGCCTCATTTCAAGCCATTTTATAAATCCATCTTTTGTAATTGAGTGCTGAAAAAAAAAACACTGAATTTCTTTATAAAATTTAAAAAAAATAAATGAAATAAATGGATTTAATTTAACATTGCTCTTATGGGATAAAAATCCAAGATGGCCGCCACTACAGCAGACCCTTCACGAAAAAATACCAAATGATTGTTTTTGTTCAAACAAATTATTTTAAAAACTTTCAAATGAAAGTTCATATAATTTCTAATGACCGGCATCAATTAACAATTTGTTTAACTAGTATAACATCTGTTAGATTGTTTACAATTATAATCTATCGCTTAGTATGCAATTAAAATCTATCACGCAAGTCAATCAATTAAAGGTGAAGCGGTATAAATCGTTATAAAGTGTTACTTATAAACCAACATAAATAAATAATCGTAATTAACAGAATTAAATCAACGTTATAAATCAATACTCCTAACTTGCGAAATATTCGCACGGACATCTAGTAGTTTTTAATTATTTTAGAACAAGTTAAATTGGGTTCTAAATGTTTAGATTGTACAAAATGGTGAATAATATAGGTAAGTTATGTAATGAAATATTATTGATATCAATAGTTTTGTAGGTTTATTTCGAATTGGATACAATGTTGCCGTCAGCTCAGCTCAGAACACAAAATTCCTAATACGATAATTTTCCACACAGTGTGTTCGTTTAGATCAGCTGTAGTCAACCAGGTCCCTAAAGTAAAGACCACGAAAGAATACCGTTGAGGGACAGGCTTGTGTTCACCGATTCCTTGAACGCTCCAATCGCCTTAGTGCGACGTTGTCACGTTCTTCCCACGCTTCTAACTGAATGCGGCTGACTCAACGCATTTATAATGCTCTAAACTGTGCGCTCAAGCCTGGAGCGGTAAATACCAGGAGTGTTCGAGACTAGTAGATATGGCAACGATGCGGGCCCATCCTATTGGCCGCCACGCAATAGCTTTAGTGGTCTTTAATATAGTGACGTTCCAGCTTTCACGATGGGCGGTAGGAGTTTCAATAACATTTTCATGCGGTTATTATAAAATTGACTGTTACTATTTAAATTTGAGAAAATGTACTATCTGTATCTCCCCTTTATTAAGTTTAGTTACGTAAGTGACTGCTCCAGTTACGCTCTTCTTCTTCCTCACCATCCAGCTGTATCAGACAAGCAGACCTGGTACTTAGGAGCCCCCAAATCCACGGCGCGTGAGAAGCATGAAGAGACGAAGATGAACGACGCAGGTGCTTTTTTTTGCGGTCGTATTGGTCAGTACTCAGTTATATTTGTAAGAGTGAACACGTACCTACAGATTAAACAAAAATATTGTGATCCTAAGGGCGAATCCACACTATGTTTAATTTATTTTACCGGTCAACGGCAACATACATACAATAATTTTAGGTTAGGCCTAGACTAAAAATTACTTTCTAGGCCGTAATTCTAGAAAGCCGTAGTAAAGTTTACGATTTCGTTTAAATAATTTACAAAAATATTTTGATAATAAAAAATGTAATAGTAGGCTTCTTGATAAATTACCTGTTCTACTAATAGCCGAAACGGCCGTGGTACTACGGCAGTAAAATAGAATATTGTAAGACAGTGTAGGTAACAGCATTTATTTATTAAATCAATATTCGGAATATAATTATTATAAAACTTATCTTCATAATGTCGCAGTTCAAATGACAATGATTTAATAGTATCATTATAACTTTTTCTTCTGTTTTACGGATCACCCACAAATCACCATCGTTCATAACGGTAATATATACTATTTGATATCATACACTTTTGAAACTTTAAAAAAGGGAGAGACATATCTACAAGCAAATGCCCTGGAACTTTGAGTGAACTGTTCGTTTCAATGTGGGTTGGGAATGATTCAGTCAAACTGAAACATTTTGTTTCGGTTTGCTTCAATCAAATTGTTTGGCACAGTGTGGTTGGCAAATTGTTTCAATCAAATAGTCACACAAAAAATATATGCTCGTGTCTATTTGTGAGAGTATCTGAAGATAGGTTTCATAGAATCTGTTACCATCCTCTAAAATATCTCCAAGGATTACAGAATCAACAAGACTATATTGTAAAAGTGGAAAGCTTTTAGGACACCATCTATGCCAGTAATCCAGTCAGGATGCGTAAATAATGTAGAGAGAGATTGGTGAGTATGCATAGAATTTATGTACCAGTCAAAGGCGATTTCCTAAGAATACACAACTACAAATGTGCCTGAATGCACGCCAGTCGAAGGGCAACTAATCATTGAGAAGGCATTGATCGCAATTTTAGTTGTGGTCCGGACAAAGAATCATAGAGTCATATGCGTAAATTTTATACAATCCCTATCGTTATGAGATTTAATTGTGAGTTACCGTAAAACGTTTTAAATAATTTTAAGCCAAATTTCTTCAAAATGTAAAATGTTAGTTAACGTTATGGTAAAATTTAAAAAGCCAAACATAATTTACACATTTCAAATTGTTCTACCTAAAGGTGAATAACGTTTACCTCCACACTTCTGTCTTTCTGTACACTAGTACCTTTATACTCCATAGATTAATTGGTTCCAGGCACTTTAATTTACAAGCTTCATGATTAAAACAGTATTCAAGAGAAGTGTAAATGTGTATTGAGCTCTTACGGAAACTGGAGCCATCGTTTCATAATAAAAGTACATCGACAACTGAATACGAGAATACTGTAAATAATGCGGGACTTGTAAATTTAATGATTGAGCTTTTCACTGCAAGGGATTGGTAGCTTAGGTTTAACAAATAACTGGCAGGGTCGATTGAAGAGGGCTTCAGTTAAACGACCACCAACCACTTGAAGGCTGAACAGACGCTGAGATGTTGAGAGTATTTACAAAACGTCTACATGTCTGACATGAAGTAGGACTAGAATGATTGTTTAGTCATCACTTCAGCTTGTATTCTGTTTGTTCGGATAATCAAGTGTGTCCGTTAATCCAATAGAATGTTTATAATGCTTTCCGGCAAAAAAACACTCCCCTCCTCTTCTTAACGAAGCTGTTTTGTATTATAACAATGAGAGGGAGAAGGAAAAGGAAAAAATACGATATAAGAATACTTTAGCGATTTGTACAGGCTTCATGTGTGGTTGATTTAAGAAAAGGTAAAAGATATGTTTAATTAAGGTAATAAATAAATAAAATTAAAATGCACTGTAATATTAATATAAAATATAATATTATACAAATTAGTAAAATATTGTAATGGTACCTGGCAAGATTGGCGTTAAAACACATTTGACGAAGAAAAGTTTTTTTATTGTGTTCTAATTGTGGATTCTATTAATATTTATGTAGCATTTAAATATAAAATATGTTTTGGAATTGTATCTATGTAAATTGTAGCTGACTACATTGGCGTTAAAACACATTTTACGAAGACAATATTTGTTTTATTTGTTCTTATTGTGGATTCCATTAAAACTTATATAGTATTTAAATATAAAATATGTTTTGGAATTGTATCAATGTAAATTGTAGCTGACTACATTGTCGTTGAAACACATTTGACGAAGACAATGTTTTTTTTTTTTGTAAATTTTGTTGAAATAGCGAATTTTATTAAAACTTATATACTGTAGATTGTAAGACATTTTAACTATAACATATACCTTGGAACTGTTGCTCTATGTATTTATAGTTAGAGTCTAATTATATTTTTAAAAAAACTACCTGAAACTGGCATTTTCAACATTGATTGGTTACATTGGCACATTGTTAAGTAGGACTACATATTCATGTTCTAAATTGCATCAATTATTACCACTTTCTTACAACATTATTTTAAAAGTTTTGTGTAAACAATACTTGCGTTCTAAAATATGGAAACATACAAAAATTTACCTTATAGTCTATACCATCTCATGGTGAGGTGGAAATAGTTGACCGGAATAATAATACCCTTAACCTTGGGTCTATTGTGCGAATCGACTGTTTCCGTCTCATCCTGAGGTGGTATAGAATATAGTTCTTTGTTTGTTTATTATTTTATTTATTGTTTTAAAAATCGGTCGAAATTTAGTTAAATTTGTGTATTACATTATCTAAATTTCAGAGTATAAACTATAGCCTACGGTAAGTATAAATGGTCTCTTACTCTTACCAAGTCATATATAATTTTTGTTAGCATCGTTTGCTACAATTTAAGAGTTGCTACAAAACACCCTTTACTTCAAATTTATCAAATACAGTGGTCCACGCATGAAAATATATTTAAAATATTGTAAAATAAAAACACAGAAATTTTAGTGTTATAAACATGAATAGCTAACTATAAACGAGAAGATAGCATGTTAAAATATAGTAAACATTATCAACACATTCACTATGTTAACAGCAAAAACACACACAGCGTTCTAAAGGTTAAAAGTAACTAAGTAGTTTAAATTTATTTTTTATTCACTTTTTACATTTCTGTGGTTAATTTTTTTTAAAATCTGCACACATTGTACATTTTAAGAGTAAATAAAGTTTTAAGCAATGAATGTATCGTTTAGGGGGTTGAATCATCAAAAGCTAGAGCCAAACCCTCTTAATTACAGCTAATTGTCCTTACAGAGGTTAGCAATGGATGATATGAATGATTCATAAAAATAGTATTTTAACAATTTGTGTAACATTTTAGTATCGTAACTTTTGTCAGAGTTACTTAGTTTTCTCGCAGTTATTTTAATGTCGTGTTTAATTTAAATATCGCAATTATAAAATTATTATTCAATCTAGTATTTATTCAGATATAATTTCAACGCTATGTTCGTTTGAAACATATTGAGAAAGGCCAATGTCAAATACTAATATACGAAAAGATCATATACTATAAAGCAATAAGAGAAAACATTCGATATATTTTTTATGTTTTTGAAATGTGTCCTCCCCACTGTAACACATGTCCGTGACTCACAATCGAACAACCAAGACGAAAACTAATTGTAATCTTCGGTTATTAAAGTGAGTAATAGATACAATAACTTGCTGTTTTTACACATTGTACATAGATTGTAGTAAGTCGGTTGTTTGAAATGTAAGAATGAAAACGACGAATCTTAAACGGAAATTGTAGATAAATATGAATTACATTTTAAGTGGTGTTATCTTTAAAATCAATGTTTAGGGTTCGTAAGAACTGGTAAGAGAGATATGACAGGTTCAAAATAAGTAGTGACTAAATAATTTGTATTCTCTTCAAAAGGTTTCACGTTTATTGTATAAATAAACATTGTATAAACCACTCAGAGTATATTTGTGATTTTTAATAACAGTCGACAGATATAATAACAATTATTTATTTGATGAATTGTTCCTATTCTCATTATTTTAGACTTTCATTTTTAATTGATTCACTTTTTTACTTTATACCATTTAGAGCTGAGTATATCGAAATTAAATAACCTACACAATTTTAATAAAATCGTGCTGGACGAACTCTCTAACCTGTCGGCTACACTGCTTCCTTATTTGTTTATGAAATATTGATTTATTTTAATATACATTTATTAAAACAAATTAATGCATTTGTCAAATGTCTAAATCATCCGCTGCTGAAAACAAATAAATAAATTTAAATAATATAATAACTTTAAACAGAGAAAACGATATTATTTAATTAATTAGTATCTAAGTTGCAAAATATAAAACATTTTATATAATATGTGTAATTAATTTTTAATTTACAGAGAATGTAACTGCACCCAAGGACCACTGTATTCTTTTTTTTCTTACTTGCCTTAATATTTCGAAATATGCAGAATACAAACACGCAGACCCTAATTACTTAGTAATAAGGATTTAAAAATAGTGTCTCTTTTTCCTTGTGTCCTTTAGATGAAGTATTATACTTTCGTATTCAATTTATATTTTTTTTTCAGTCGTTATTAAAGTCCGCTATATTTATGTCACTTTTGAATAACACTTGTTTGGTTTTTATAAGCATTGTATTAAAAAGTGATGAAGATAAATAATAAAAAATACGTATAGGCTATATAGTGCAGGTATAAAAACCATACCTCAAAGAAGGAGAAACATATATGCTTTATTCTTAAAATATATTATTTTAATATCCTTTTTGGTTCAAAGTTAATACAAGCCAATAGTATTACTGCAATATATTTTAGTAAAAACGTTTAGTAATTTATTTAATACAGAAGGCAGCACTTAAATTGCCTATAAATTACAAATACAATGGTCTGATCAAAGTATAAGTGAATTAGCGTTTTGTCATTTTATAAACCCCTTAATTTTACATACTAAAATACTCCCTAACGTATGCAGCCGTATTAAATTAAACTTTATTGTTTGAATCATTTTACCCTGAATATATAACCCACAAGGAGGTATTTAACCTTCGTGTAATCCTAACTAACTGCGACAATTCTAAATTGAGTGGCCAATAAGGATAACGAAACAATGGAATTACAAAACTGTGGCCGTCCGCGTCGTAGCTTACCTACTGTTCCTATCTCTGCATTGTAGGACAACTAATCCTTTGCTTGATTGAAAGTGCATTTGCAATATTACAAAGGCTAAAACATTAATAGAGAATTACTGCTTTGATGATGC
>JAGFPH010005670.1:17917-52051 GCA_018207615.1 Philaenus spumarius
TCGGATAAACTCGTGTATCCTTTCTCTACTTCACTGTAAATTAGTATACGTACGCGTACTCTTATTAACCTGCAATAAAGACCTACTAAATTCATTGTAAATTAGTTAACTAAATACACACCGTTTAAAGAGCTAACATTGATTTGATTTTATCTTTTTCTAAAATAATAGCTAACTGAATTCAACGAAGACACCTTTATAATGTTGGGTGAATATGCAATGCAAGGCCTACCGAAAATTAATAATTAGTTGTAAATCAGATATAGAGTGAATCAGACCACCCGTGCCGCAATGTATAGCGACTGAACAAAATGAGCTACAGCCTCCGTTTTAACTTAAAACCCCCTATTTCGAACCTAGGGGAATCTCTGAAAATATTTTTAAACCTCAAAAATGTCCCAAAAGTCCTTTTTTTTGGGGTGGGGGTCGTTTCTGGAAAATTTTCAAATGAATGATACCTCGTTTTAAAGGTCTCTGTTCACTGATCATTTCGAAAAAAAAGTTGTAACTTATCTTACTGCGTATGTACAGGGTGTTCCAAATCGTCAAAAAGTAGTGTTTTACAGTTAATTTTATTGTTACCACATAACGTAGCATACATAAAAAATAATTTTATCCTAGATTCACGAGAAGATGCCCTTTCCAAAAATGTGCTTAGGTCGCTGCTTATTCAAAAATTTTCAAATTTTAAAAGTACATATAATTTTGGGAAAAACATATTGAAACTGAAAATCTCCAAATAGTAACGTTAGTCATAAAGCACATCATTGAAAAGGTCGTTCAAAAACAAACATTTTTTGTATTTAAAGTATGACTTTATCTCTAACCGTTTCAAAATTAGTAGTTACATGTAAGTACTTACTTAGACAAAATTAACCCTTCGAAGTTTGTTCACTACCGACTAAGGTATTAAAATGGGGTAGCTACCCTTATACAATAGATATAAATTCCACTTACTTCCTATTCGCTAGCGTGCTGAAATTTGATATTATTCTTAGGCGATGTAAAGGAAAAAATCCCGCATGCATTTCAAACACTTACGTCTAAAGAGTGAAATTGATAACTACCCTTAAAATGAATTAATGATTCGTACACTTGCTCTGTAACTGGAGACCTGAAACTCGGCACATAAGGTTAAGTTATATACAGGAAAGGAAAAACAATTGCATTTCAACTATTTGCTTCTAAGTGGTAAAATATTTGACTAAGTTGTAGCCTATATTTTTAATAAAATGTACTTATTTAATGTGAATCTGATTTTAAAATTTACACCTGCCAAAAAGGACACTCCACATAAAATCAAATTTTGCCCGTCACATAATGGACAATGACCACACGTATTCGAGTTTTGATAAAAATTTTAAACCTTTAATTGTATGCAATATAAAGGCACATACATGGACGCCGCTGAGGAATACGAAATATACAAGGCATTTAAATTAAAAGATGAACTATTAAATGACCAGCTGAACTTCAAATGCAATAGGCTTTATGATACTGCGATAAGCGTTGACAATAAGATTACTTGAATCAACAGTTCAGTAGTTGGTCAACCTTCCAACGGTGCGCACCGATTCCTCGCTTTATATATGTTTTTGTTAAATGACATGTGTGTTTGTGTTTGTGAAATGTTTTTAATGTAATATATGACGACCTGATCTTCAGAGAAGCCAGACGATGGAACATAGATTCCGAAACGCGTTGCAATAATATAAAAGGAAGTCACACGACGGAAATACGAAGGTAAATATAATAATTTTTACTTTAAGTAGTGACTTGGATACTGATACACAATGTTAAAATTTACGTTTATGAATACTTTTTTGTAGCGGGTTTAAAAAGGAGACAAACTCCTACACGAATAATTCGACCACGCAGCTGAAACGCTGACGTGAGTTGAGCAAATTTCCAAAATTAAGTTTATAGGCCTATGTTTTAGGGTTTCAACCAACAATTTGGGAAATAGGTCTATTCACGATAGTGCTGAATAGCTGCAAAATGGTTCGCACGCCATTCCGCATATGGGAGTATCTTCAATACGCAATGCATTGCGTGCTTCACACGCCAACCCCCGTATTGGGAGTATCTTCAATACACAATACATTACGTGCATCGCACGCCATTCCGAATATTGGGAGTATCTTCAATACACAAAGCATTGCGTGCTTCGCACACCATTCTCCATATTGGGAGTATCTTCAATACACAATGCATTGCGTGCTTCGCACGCCAACCCCACGGTAGAATCCACCACATGGCTTTGAACCGGTTACTTCCATAGTATTTAACGTTTTGATCGATTTTAAAGGGTACCAAGCCAGCTAAAAGGTCGCGTAAAAAACAAAATGTGCAGAATAACATCCTTCATTTATATTTGTAGAAAAAGCTCAGAAAAAAATCATTCTCGTAGGAAAAATCTTAAAAGATAGTTACTTCCGGTCAAAACAAGTGCTTCCGATTGTTGGATTTTGTTGGCTAACGAACTCGTCCAATCGACGTAGACAACCAATGTGTGTACCAAATTTGAACCAAATCGGACTTAAAATGCGGCCGCTAGAGTGCGAACACATATATACATATGTATATATTATTTTTAATTATACCCCAAAACGTGTTCTGGAGACCATGATCAGTGCTCATTCACTACTCCCGACCTTGGGTCTTACCATAAGGGCCACTGCAATAGCTCGTTTTTCCTACGCAAATTCGCTAATAAGGTAACCAAATTGTGTCAATAAGTAAGCCTATCGGTCGCTGTTGACTAACGATCGTGGTAGTTCAACTTTCAATAGTGAAGTTTAGTTTTAATTGAAGACTTTCTATCTAAAAGCTTCAATATACCCTTTCTCCCTTCTCCGCCATAGCTTGTATCTTATTTATTCATAAGCCTACATAGCTCGTGGAATATTTCGGTACGGGATCAATACGTTAAACTATCGATTCCTCGTCAAGCTTTCATACTGCCAAATGGCAACAACCTCGTCAAATCTACGTTATCCGTTCTATCAAGTAAATTATGCAAAGAGGCTTCGAGGGAAGATATCCGGCTTGGTTGTTGAGTTTATATTAATAATTAGGTTCAACTGGAACTGACTGTTTTAAAAACAAATATATTGGGAATACAGTTTTTAAATTCAATTCAACCAATGCATTGTCCTAAACAATTTTATTTGTTGAATTTTGTGAAACTAAGAAAAATGTCGTCCACACAGCCTTGCTGCACACAGACTTGAATTCAAGTAAAAATAATTTTTGAATGGCGTGTAGGGAGGGTAGTGTGAGAGAGACGGAGTACCTATCCCACCAGATTTCCCCTTCCGAGGATAGGCAGCGCGGCGTACAGTCAAGTTTATAGACGATGGCTTTATACACACCACATATACAACACAGCCACTCACGTCTGTGCAGATTTGACACTGACTGTACTTTTTTTACTATTTGACTAAGACTGAAGTTGGTGAGAGGCGGGCTTTCCTGCGCATGCGCAGCCTGCACGCCATTCTAAATGCGTTGTACTATAATTTCAACAATGAAAGAGTGGCAGTAGGAACAAACACGGATATGCTAGTCGCCTATAATGGTCAGGACCGGCACATCGGATGTTGAAGTGTTCGCTAGTTATTCGTCTGTTTTCGATCTGTGACTTCATCTTCAACAATCTAATTGGAATTTATTGTTCCATCTCTGCATGAAATGCGCCAAAGGAGGAAAATCAAGATCTTCTCATAAAGGCAGTATGAAAGCTATAAAGTCACTCAAAGTGCCTTCACGGTTAACAGATGAGTGTGATCAACCCACAGAGAATTGACAACGGTTTGGAGACAAGCAGATCTGGACAACAGGATACTGTGGACTCCAGCTCAACAAAGAAGCGTATTAGCTGCTAATGAAAGGATCTTCTTGAACTTAGCATTCCACTTCCGAAGAATATAATCCTAACCTGCTCCATCGACAACCCTTACGCAATTGACATTTCTACAAGCACGGTTACAATAAACACAATATAAAAGCCTTTACAAACCTAAAATTTATTTAAGTATTTAAGATAAACATAATAAAAAAAGCAATAAAATAAACCTTTTATAAAATGGTTATGAATTTAAATACTGAAATAAAATAATAAACTACTTGTAAGCATTCACACTCACATTCATATAAAATGTCACTACCATTTGTTACAACAAGGATTTTCTAGATATGCTATTACAAAGACTGACCGAAGAAATACACTAATTCCTGAGGCAGACAACCGGATACAAATTTTAAAAATTGGACCTGATTTTGAGGAACTTGTCTCACGCAAAAAAAGCTCAGCCATCTCATTAAGCTTAGATGAAATGTTAACATTAAAAATAACTATGTATATGTGTTTTTTTTTTATTAATATAATATTTTGTGTTTGTAGTTGTATTTAATGTTTAATACATATTTGCATATTTGGAAGATATAAAACTAGCACGATGTTGATATTTTGACGCATATTTCTGGAGGTTCCTCAGAAAACAAATGTAAGTGATCTGGGGTTCCTTGCTCAACAAAAGGTTGATAAACACTTTTGTAGACAATCAACGATCTTCCTTGGAGGGCCTGATGAGAAGAGGAACAGATAGCTGATAGGTCTAAATAGGAAATACGATAGAATCGTAGGCATTCTGAATTGTGAATTAAATAAGCGTGTAACGATTTTGTTCAAGGTTTTATAATCTGGCTGTCAACCGCGACTCAGAAAGGAACAAAACATGGCTACCCTTTGTGGCTTCATGTTAACGATACGGTACGGCTACACTGGTCGGTTTCGGTCCGGTCCTTTCCTTCTAGAAAAAAATGCGGAACAGTGCTTCTCATGTTTTTAAATTGAATCGGCTACACTCTCCTCTCCGGCCCGACGCGGAAGAGTCCTCCAGGGAGCATTCATCCACATTTCGACGAAAGAGAGAATAGCGGACCGGTGAGGCCAAGTGGCTACTTTCTTCCAAAATTCGGCAATGCCTCGGGTGTTCCCGCGACCACTCGACACTTTCCGACGTCACGTGACTACCACGTGGAGTCCGCCCGTGCCCCCTAGTTATTTAATAAATACCGTATACCACGGTATATGTATACGTAGTACCGCTGTCGTAGTTATTTATTGTAAGTGTGTTTGTTTTAACGCATTGTAAGTGTGATAGATGACAAAGTACTACAAGTTGATGGCAGGAGATAGCTACAAATCTCAATACCTCAGGTGAGCAATAGTATTCCTAAAAACAGAGTTTCAGCATTCTTGGCAGAATTTAAGACCCTAATGAACAAATTCTTCATCTGAACTACTAGAGCTCGCACATGAAGAACACTGCTCCATGTATATGGAATGACGTCGGTGGAGGCAGAAAGCGACCGAATCCTTCCTAATTTTTTTATAACTGTATCCACCTCACAAAAAATTCAGCGCGGACAGGACCGGACCGAATCCGACAAGTGTAGCCTTACCTTGAGACGAGAATCATTTGATGCGGATGTTCTGAAAGCAGAAAGAGGTAGACCTCCTTAATTTGATGAGGTTTGCAAAACGAACATGTAGATTCAATGGAAATGTTGTGAGTAGAAAGGGCCTTTGAAGTCTGCCTGCGGTGTAGAAATTGTCTGCCCCAGAAACAATAAAGTATACCTACATTAAATTTGTCCTATGATATTATAGTACTTTAAATATCTCTAATCTATAAAGGTGGGAATGATTTTTTTTTTTTTTGTAACTGAAGACCAGGGTGTAATATCCGTCTTGCACTTTTGCGGTTGTTCACGCTCATTTGATGTCTATAAATTTCCTTTTCAGGGTTTTTCAATCTCTCTAAAACCAATAAAACCCAACTCTAATAATTCCCCACCTCACTACACATAAACCTTGTAAATTTGATATTTACAACTAGTAGCTGTTTCAGTAGAGAATCAATACCAAACTCCGTATGCAAAACTTCCCCCTGAATCGTCAATCAAATAAGTACAGCCCGTAAATATTTCGGTTTTCAATTCTGTATCTCGGAGAATTATATTTTATACCCAACACTCGCTTCAACGAGTTAGAACATATAGAATATAGAGTTATGTACCTTTTGGAAAGGAATGAAAGTCATGCAATGATTGTAAATGATCACATTACTCGTTCAAAAGTAATACTGCAAATGTAATAACGTATTTTTCTTTATAATTTAAAACATCCTGTTATTCACACGAAACTCAGGCTATAATGCGCCATTCGTCCTAATTCAGGTCACCTACCATCACCACTCTGCCCCAATCCAATAACCTCTACCCTAATCAAAACTCTGGCTCTACTGCGCATGCGTCAGTATCCATGTCACCGCTATCCCCACCACCCTACCTCAATAAGACCTCCTATTCCAATCTCTGACCTAATCATTTCTCATTAACTTAAATTAATGCTAAATATTAAACGTTAATCGATCCATCCATTTCAAGAAAAAATAATAAATTTCTGTTCTTTGTATAATATAAACAATTTCCTTCACGAAACACTTTGGCCCAGCTAAGCATGCTTCGTGATCCAGGCCACCACTAACTACGACCACTCTGCCCCAATCCAAGTGCCTCTGATACAGGTAACCACTACCCTCACCACCCTTCCTGGGGGATCTAAGGGTCCCTTTCCTTCCGTGCTATAACGTTATTATAATTGTTATTTCCGTTGTTAGTTGTTAGAGTATACAATAACCTGTTTGCATTTGCTTCGGCACGTGGTTTAGTAACTGAAGCGATCAGGTGCCGGAGTCCTCTAGATTAATTAAAAATAATATTTCAAAACCGAGACCAAAGACTGAAAATACGTATCATTGAATATTACGTTGAAGTCAAAACAAAAAATATACGTTGACTGTGCATTATATAAAATACTATATTCAAGCAGGTGCCATCGGTTTGCAAATTATAATCTCAGCGCGTATTCAGGGCATGTGCAACTGTGGCAAAATGTCTCGCATATTGATGGATTTTTTGGTATCTTTATTTTACATATTAGGTTTCCTTGGAGTGAAATAAAGAATAAGAAAATTTGCTGAATTGTAAAGGAATTCTGATATTTTGTCGTTGTATTTCGGATTATTTTTGCTACCTCTCACGATATATAGGGTGAGTATAAAGTCCTGGGATGGTTTAATATTGCTTTTAGCGTTCTATAAAAAGCAACGAAGCTTGTGTACCTATACTGCACCTGAAAAAGTACTTTTCGAAGCAACCGTACATTTTTCTCACCTCAGGAGGACGGCCCACTTGGAGTCAGAAGAAAATCTTAAATGAAAACATGGTCAAACTAAAGACATACTTAACTCTACATCACATTATAGGCCTCTGTTAGTAGAATACAATACTACAAATCCGACCTCAAACGGACAACTGAGCCGGAAATGGCAACAGGTCAAAGTTTGTATTATCTTGCAATTAGCTTAATTGTATGAACAGTATAATATTTCTTCTTAACAGGCAACATGAGAGCCATGAATGCTTAATCCTAGAATACTAGCTATTGAAACATTTATTTGGCGTACATGAGAATGGCGTATCACTATAAGGGTAATCCGACGTAGGTTCGTAAAGGATTTTATAGATAAGATCTTGATAGGTTACACTAGACAAACGAAATATGTCCCTGCTATCTACTAGGTCTTTTTTAGATCTTCTAGGTTCTTCATAAATCTATAATTTCCCTGCTAGATCTACTAGGTCCCTGCTAGACCTACTAGATGCCTGCTAGATCTACTAATTCCCTGCTAGATCTACTAGGTCCCTGCTAGATCTACTAGGTCTCTGCTAGATCTACTAGGTCCCTTATAGATCTACTAAGTCTTTTCTAGACCTACTAGATGCCTGCTAGATCTACTAGGTCCCTGCTAGAACAGGAAATTATTGTAAGTCATTTAAATAGGTAATGTTTATGTGTTAAACACGCCGTTTTTACACCTGCAACACGTTACGGTGCTACAATGTGAGAGCAAATTATATCGTTTTTAAAAGGTTATAATAATATACAAAATTTGTGAGTTAAAACTTTTTTTCTATTTAAAATCGCACATTCCCTAATATCTATATAAATAAAATTATAGTTTTGTCTATACATTGCTTAGAATCATAAATGTTTTGGTTATTGTTTCGTTTCATACAATAGGAAAGCCGAAACGCGTCTTATCTCAATTTCTGAATGTCTGTATCTCAATTTCTGTCTGTCTGTATGTCTTGTGACGCTCAAGATGGTATTTTACGTTGTCTTCTCCGGAAAAACAAGAAAACAGATTAGGATGAAACTATTTTTTTTTTGTATTCTCTAAAAGCTAGATAATGTTTTAATCTACTTGAAACTGGTGTTATGTCTTTTGGAAATAAAATAACGAACACTCAAAAACCCAGTTTTGTACTATATTAGACACAATTTTTTGCAAGATGCCTTACATAACTTTTTTACAAAACCGTTATTACAGGAAGATCGTCTCTGCGCGTGTGTTTAGTACTTATCTGCTAGGGAATTATGCAAAACTATGCATTTTATTGTAATGACTATTTATTTATGCTTTTGCACTAAGTAATAATAAAATGTAGTATTCAATCTTACCTGTGACAAAATGTCGAATCCACGAGATTTCGTTTTCTGAAGTAGACGTATAGCTCAGTCGGTGTAGGTTACAACTACCAGTAATTTGCAATACGGCTGATTTTTTTAAAAATAATTACCTTAAAGTATGTAGATTAATATAAAAAAAGTTTACCAGTCTATCGATTTCCCAAAGCCGAAAAAATTCTAAATTCTTTTTTCGACATTCCTTAATATTTCGAGGTGGAATGAAGATAAAGAAAAATAAAAAATACCACCGTTTAGTGGAAGTATTTTTCAATAAAACAGGTCATATGTATTTCTTTTCTCCGAGCAATGTTTGTCTGGAAAAATTCGATAATGCAGGTATGTATTTTGCAGCAGGGAAAATCACTAAAAGTTGAAATCTCATTCATATATGAAGCGTTGGCTCATTCTAAATTGGCTGAATTTTAATATATCGAATTGAAATTTGACATAGGAGTTAAAATATATATTTTAAACATTTATGCTGAGTCTCAGCTTGTTATTTTGGAAATGACCCGATCTAGAGCCACTGGACTTATCAATAGGTTTCTCGATTTTAGGAGTACCGGACCCATGAACTAATTTATGTTTCTTTTACCTTCATCTCGTCATACTGCAGAACTGCAACCTTTTCATGTTTTTCTTTTCTTTCACCAGCTACTTTCATCAAATGGAAAATATCATCAAAAAACCCTCTTCGTATATTAATATCGGTTATCCATCTGTTCAAAGTAGACAAACTTGGCAAAGGAAAGCGGCATTTTCTTTGAAGATATAAGTATGTTCGTTTTCCAAGATAACGCAAAATTAGAGCTACTGAAATTTCATCGTTTGTCCATTTAACTCTTTTTTTATTTTCAAACAATAAATCTAACTGATTTTTTGTGAAAATTGTACTAAGTTTGTCTTCAACTTTTTTTCTGTTAACTTTTGTTTATGTTTTTCCCATTCAACGCCTTAAAGAAGTTTGAAAGCCTACGAATTTTTAAAGATTTTTTCCTAAAAATGTGCTGTTTCTTCAATAACTGTGCCTTGAGAATATTATTTTCTTTCTGTAGTTCTATACATCTTTGATTTTGACAGCTAACTGGTGACTCGATGGTTTCCGTCTCATTTTTGTTTATAAATAACATTTCGGCTTCAGACAAACTTTCAGAAACTAATAATGAATCGACAAGTTTTTTTGTTTTTCCTGTTTAAATACCTGTCTTTTCTGTTTCCTACCAAGCTTCCATTTTCTAAATTTTTAAAATTTAGAGTAGGCCTAATTGCTAGTTTTTGAGAAGGAACAGCTGTGGGTTTGAGCTTTTATTTACTAGGTACATTTAATAACTCTGCTTTATAAGATCTCGTTCATAGTCCTCAGGCAAAAAATGGTCTGAACATACAGAACACGAATCAGGGTTCCATTTCCCTTCCCGCCTACAAAAGTGAACCCATTTATTCCTTATTTCAAGGTATTTATTAAAGTTAAAATAGACCACACCATCGACCTTTGTTTTGATGTGGCTATTATTGCAGACAGCAACTGTACACCGTTTATCCGGCATTTCTTTAAAATAAAACAAACTAATTGTTACATACCATGTGAAGTTAACAATGACGTCACAACTACTGAGACACTATTAATACTAAGTTCTGATACACTTATAAAAGCTGATCAATACAAAACACTATGAACCGAAACACAAACTCATGGTACGAGTGATTCTACTGAAATACTAAAATGGCGGGCGGCAGAGCAAGAAGCAGATAGACGTCAAAGCTAGCAGGCATTGTGGACTGCAGGGCGAGGCGGGTATGCGTCAACCTATATACTCTATCAACCTTGCCGTAATATGGCGTAGCACGGAAAGTATTAACTTATTAGTTTAGTATATTGAGTAATTTGTATAACGTGTTGATGCAATGCTATTGTATTATAATTTTAACTAGTAAACACACACAAAAAATCACAGGCAGATTAATTATTTACACATCAGAAAACCGTCATTTAAAAAGTACTGTTCAAAAACAACAATCATTATCCAGGCTTATCTTAATAATGGATTTTAATGGATGGCTGTGGATATTTTTATTTTGGTAAATGTGTACAATTATAATGATTATAAACATGATTTAGTAATAACAAAATATTAAAGTGAACCTGAGTGCTCACGTTGAACATGCATAGGTTATATTAACTTGTTTTGTCAAAATGATTTTTGTAGTCTACTGTACTTCCTCAAGAAAAATTGTTTTTTAATGCAGTATAATCCGGAGTTTACCATACTTATAAAACAATACCCACGTTACTTTTATAAAATACAAGAAGGTAAAAAATGTCGTCAGAAACTAAACGATGAGTTTATAGCAAGAAAAATTACTTTCCAACAACATCTTGAATAAAATAATATTACGACAAGGATTTGCGATTGGGATAAATAAAGAAATAAACCAAACAGTGTCCTGCAGGATTACAGGAAATGTTGGATTACTGTAACTCAATAGTACTTATTCGTTACGTCCAGTTTTGGTTTTAGTACTTCTTTAAACAGTTTTGCCAGTAGACCGATGAAATAGGACGTTACATTAAATGTGAAGGTATACTTGGAGCTGGTATATATTGTGGTAGTAAATTCAATTTTAGATTTGATGTTAGAAACAGTGAGTTTTTTATTGCACAGTTGAGTATAGAAGAACTTTACAGCTGGCAGTTTTGCAACACGATTTGTTCTGAAGATAAATCCCCGTCGATTGTTTAGTACTTTTAGATTACTCTTTTAGCGCTTTTTATTATTAAAACACATAAGTACATCGACGCTCAATTCTATATTTATTTCCTCACCCAACACCGTGTAAATATAGCCAGTACTAGAAACAACGACAACAATAAAATAGACACACAACTAAACATGAACCAATAAAACTAAATAAACAAAACATGTTTTGGAAAATAAATAGGTGACCATAGGTGAAATAGGTGAAAATAAATAAATAAGTAGCTTGGTGGTTGTGTCGAGGTACTACTTAAAAAAAGATGAAAAAAAAACGAATCTATGACGGATGCTCTAGGAAAAGAAAATCAGTGAAAAACAAATAACATAAAATAATCGAAAGTGTATCTTACACCTCACTTAATACATTTTAAAAACACAAAACAGAAATAAAAAAAGAAGGGAAATCAGTCGTGGGACTGCCGATAGAAGTGAAAACTGTCAAGAATATAAGTAAATCGTTGTATATATTGGTTTAATCCGCAATTTGATCATTGTTTTTAGCTTGTGCGATTTAAAATTGAAATCTAAAAATAACATGATTGTCTACAGTCAAATAAACATTAAAAAACATAGGTTTACGTTAGGTCAATACTGAATCAACAAATGTATCTTTAATTTACACTATTTACATTCATTACCATAGCAACGAAGTTAGCAAATTTAGAAATTTAAAAAAAATGAGAAAGCTCTATGTTCACTTTAGTCGTATCACCAAGTACACGAATTTAACACAACTTCCAAAATTAGGAAGCACAATGTCCATTTCTCCGTTAGCGTCACGTGAGTAAAATCATACAGCATTGAGTTCAAGACTATGAACTTACCACTGCCTATTTTATTTCGTCGATTTCTTCTTCTTTATCGCCCAGCTGTAACATTAAAATTCTGGTTTATATTTGTTCGAGTGTAAACCACTGAAGCCGTCCTTTTTTCTTTTTTTGTAATGCATTTAATTAACAAGCCGATACAACATGCAACAGTAATTGCTTAAAGAGGTTTTGAACACAGTATGAAAAGGCTAAGATCTGCAACAACCCAGGAACATTGTATGAACGTTTTGTAGTCCGTTGTTGGAAATCCATATGTGTCAATTACTTCTGTGTCCAAACATCAAGAGATTTCTCAGACATCCGTGTGTAAGATTTTACATCAATTTAAATACAAAGCAGACAAAATTACCTTGTTCGCGAGTTGAACGAAGATGACTTCGATAACAGAGTAGAGTTTTGTGATGAAATAATGAGTAAAATTGATAACATGACAATTACATTAAATGATATTGTATTCAGTGACGAAGCAACTTGTATGCTTAACTGGGAAGTTAATAGACACAATTCGCGTCTGTGGAGTGGATCAACCCTTACTGGGCGCAAGAACAACACACTCAACATCATCATAAAATCAACATATGATTAGGTACGATGGGAGGACGAGTTGTTGGACCATTCTTCATTGATGTACTCATTTGTACTAAGCTATCACAAATCGTTCCAACTATCCAGGCATCCGTAAATGATTTTGAACAAGTTTGGTTCCAACAAGGCTACATTATGGCCGGCAAGACCGCCAGTATTTGGTTAATATTTTCAAAATCGATGGATAGGTAGACTATGCCTCCCAGATCACCGGACTCGTCACCACTGGACCACTTCGTATGCAGTCATATCAAAGACAGAGTTTACAAAATAAAACCACTCACATTGATGATCTCAGAGTACGTATTGTACAGGAAACCTAACAAATTCCTCAAGAGACATTGCAATGAGCATTTTTACACTACACTGGCACATTATCAAGCCGTTGAGGAAAGCAATTTGAGCATTTCTTGTGAAACCTTTTGCTGGTAAGTAATTACAACAGTGACTGATTCAAAATTTTGGTAATTATAGACAAAGATGTTTGTTTAGTTACAGTCTAATAAAATGGCATTTAATCATTTTCCGTTTGGTTTATTGACTGTTTTAGTTCTGGAACAATTTAAAATTACCATTAAATGTTCAACATGAGAAGGCACACTAATTGCAATATTTTGTACATCCAGTTAAAAATCCCACATCACAGTTAGGCAGTCTTAGATAAAATTCGTTTTGAAATAGTATTTTTTATTATGTTTTTTAATGTACATCTGATCAATCTACCTGTAATTTTTCATAGTTGTTTACTAGTTAGTTAGATAGTTATGAATAATAATTGTAAGATGTGTTGGTATGTTTTTAATAACACTTCATTAAAAATTAAACGACTTTTTCGAGTAGTATAAAAACGAAAGATCCTTATTTTATATTATTTCTCAAATGTGTTTTTTTTTTTGTCGCTAAGCGATATCTCCGTTAATTCTTCATAAAAATTAATTATTCAAGCATCATTTTATAGCTAATAATCTCCGCTATTGACTACAAATAGAAAAACAGTTTGCAATTAATTTTTTCGTTACAAAAATTGATTTAAAAAACTTTTATATTATACTTTATATGGTTCCTAATGAAAGGCGCCATCGATTAACAAACTGTTTAACTAACATGACAGCTGTTAGTTAGATTGTTTACATTCTATATGCAAGTACAATCTATCACGCAAATCAATACAATTAAACCAACGTAAATAAATAGACTTAATTTACTTAATTAGAATAGAATAGAATAGAATATGGTTTTATTCTTTTTGTTTTGGTTTTACATTTTCTTACAATTTGGTTCAAAAGAATAATCCCTACATGGGCTTACGCCTGTGTGTAGGTAATGAGTTGAGTGCCCAAATGCAATGCGATCGAAACTATCATGCCAGACTTGTAAATATATTTTATAGTCATAATTATTTTATAAAGACTTATTTATATTGTTGTTCTGGTGGTGGCAGTGTAGTAGTTATTGAGATAAAACGCCAATAGACTATCACATACCACAAGAACACACACACAAGAACAAGATGAGAAGAGGAGAATAATAATAATAACCATTTATACCCAAGCATACATCTATAGATTATCATACAATCAAACTCATTCCACAAATATATATACTTACACTTAATCATCCATTGCAATACACTAGCATGCGAATACATCCCAGCACTTTGTACACTCATAAATATTAGTATAGAGTTTTCGCCTTATAAAAAAAACAACAACAAAAAACAAAAACACAGCAATAATAATATAAATAAATAAATCCACTCACCCTCGTGTAAAATGCATATACAACGTTACACATACACTCCTGTATAATTATCTCAATTATAAATTTATACCAAACATTCTTATACCTAAACACATACACTTTCATCTCAGACAATCTTACTTGTATCATACATTCCCATCCTGGTATATACACTCACTTATATTCTAATTATCTACAATTATACACCGACCTGAGGAGGTTTTCAGACTCATCCCTACCAATGTTAAGCAGCCATTGTGTCACGTGTTTCTTATATGTGTCCATTTGAAGCAATTCCGTGTCTCTCAGCTTCAGTGGTACATTCCGATACAACACCCGAGCCACATATTGCGCACTTAGTTCTGACCTTTTATTGCGTAAACGAGATGTAGCAATCCCGAATCTTACAGAATTTCTCGTGCTGTACGTATGCCTAATATTTGTAAATAACTTACTTTTATTCTTAAATATATGCAATAGAATAGATTTAATATAAAGTTGTCTTATATCTAGCACTTGGATATTTTTAAATAGCATTTCAGTTGGATACATTCGAGACTTATTCATCATTGCTTTTAGAACAGCTTTTTGCGCAACTAGTATGCGCTCAATCTGAATTTTACCAGCACCTCCCCATGCAATAATACCAAACTGTAAAATTGATTGCACATACGCGTAGTACGCTTGTTTTAACTCGCTTTCATTCAAAATGCCAGCTAACCGTCTAAACACATATGTCAGTTTACGAACTTTACCTTTAATAAAAGAGATATGCTCATTCCACTTTAATCGATCGTCAAACATAACTCCAAGATATTTATATTTGTCGACTCTTTCGAGCCGATCACAGCCGCAATGATTACTGATTATGTCACCGCACGAGTGCAAAACCAATTCTCTATTAATATGTTCCCGATTGTTCTCCCTTATTGAAAACGTCATATACTTTGTTTTACGGACATTAAGAGTTAGTGCATTATGATCGAACCAACATTTTATTGTTGACAAATAGCAAGTAGCCTGGGAATAAACTTCATTTCAGGATTCCCCTTTGAACAAAATGGATGCATCGTCAGCAAATAGAAATAAGTTCCCCTGCATATTTATTTTTGAAATATTATTTATATATATAAGGAACAAAATAGGCCCTAATGTACTACCCTGTATCACACCAAAATCTACCGGACACGGATCACTAGTAACGCCGCAAATAGACACTACTTGATTTCTATGGTTTAAGTAACTACTGAACCACTTTAGAGCATTCCCTCTTATACCAATACAACTCATTTTATTAAGTAATTTTGACCTATCAATAGAATCAAAAGCTTTAGCCAAATCAAGAAATGCCACCAATACCCTGTCTTTGGCTGCCAATGACTGATTGAGCACATTCGTTAGATCAAACAATGCATCTGAAATATTTCTTCCACTCCTGAATCCGTACTGCTGCTCACACAAGATATTGTTACTTTCCAAATATTTTGACAACTGCTCTTTGACTAACTTATCAAGAATTTTGGAACACACATTGAGCAGTGAGATTGGTCTATAATTACTTATATTTTCTTTACAGTCAGATTTATAAATAGGAATGACTTTAGCGATTTTAAAAACCGCTGGATAGATTGAGGATCGAAAACTAGAATTTATTATATGAGTTAAGGGTCGAATTAAAACTTGCAAGTTCTCTTTTAAAAACCTGGCATGAACTCCATCTGTACCTGGAGCGGAAGCTCCCCGAATCTGAGAGACACAGCGCCAAACGTCCGTCTGAGTAACACTGTTAAGTTGGAAGTCTGTGTCAGTCGGAAGTCCATATTGCGTGTCGTCAACCACTGGATGCCCGACAGGTTGGATGGCTTGTGCAAGATTTATTCCTACGTTTGAAAAATGAGTATTAAATGTGTTGGCAACATTTTTAATTGACTCCTCAGAAAGAGAACTGTTAGACCTTAAAAATTTATGTACAGGAAAAACTTCTTTTTTTAAACATTTTCCTCCGAGTTCATTTAACGTTTCCCATAAAATTTTCGGATTTTTACTACAGTTGTTCAATTTGTTCCTATAATATTCTCTCTTAACGGATTTTATTAATACTGTGAGTTTATTTCTATAATTCTTAAAATGATTACGTAAGTTTTGATTAAACGGTTGTTTTTTAAGGATTTTACTTAGCTTATCTCTTTGCCTAATAGATTTAATAATACCAGTCGTGATCCATGGTTTTAATTTTTTTAAGCGGAATGAGAAGTACGGTTAGTTTACTTTCTTCGATTGGGTTATTAAGTTTAAAACAATAGCCATAAACCTGTCTGCACAGCGGTCAGCGTCCGAATCATCCAAAATCTCAGACCAATCCTGAGCCCGCGTCAGTAGGGCTAAATGCCGATAATCTATATATGATCCCGCACCTTTAATATCAGCACCCAAACCATAGACAATGGGGTCAGGAGGGCCGAGCGAGAGTTCCACACATACAGCGTAATGGTCAGTTATACAAGTCTGAATCACCCCCGTCCGTACCCTCTCATAGTCCGTAAATTTCACAAATAAATATATGATCAATAATCGATTCAGTATTATCAGTAACTCTAGTAGGTTTGTCAATACCACACACAAAACCGGCCTCATACAAACAATCTAAAAATCTGTCTGCATGTCGGTCGTAAATCAGGTAAGTAGGCCTACTCCTAACTTATGAAATATTCGCACGGTCAGCTAGTATTTCCTATATTTTACATGTATACTATTATTTTAGTTATGCATAAACTTAGCATTTTTAAAGTTCTAAATACTTGGGCTCCCTTTTTTAACCCTTACCGACGGTACCACCCAATTCAACTGTCTTTATAAAAGGTAACAGTGGCTTTATCTACAAGTTGAGGCCTGGAGGTACTTTATAGTACCATTGCAGTTCTGTAAAATATCAGGTCTACACCTAGTTTCAACAAATGCCACCAGAAAGCAGGACTTTCTTGGCTAGTACTTGCTTTCAATTGGCAATTTATATGGTGTGATTTCCCCAATTTTTTAAAACATGTTCTAGTCTTTCATTTGTCAGTGTTCTTTATTAAAAGGGTAGCATATTGCTTTAAATTAATTACTTAACTTAATAAGAACTGATCTAAGTTATTATTATAAACCTCTCACACATACAAATTATACGGATTCAAAATTAAGAGCAACCAAGCAAACTTCCTATAACCACTCCTAGATGGTGCTGATAAACTATCTTTTACTTGACTTTTACTTTGCACGTAATATTTATACCGATAGTAAAGTAACTGCTTCTTTAATCAAGCCGTAGCCTAGTGGATAACGTTGCGTCTTCCTGACCAGAAGATGCTGGGTTCGTATCTAGGCTAGAGAGACCAGATATCTAATCATATCTGTGGTTTGAGAGTAGGAGGGCGGAAGTAAAGTAAACGGTGGTTGGCTCGCTTCCAAGCTGACGGGATATGACTTAGATATCTGGTCTCCGGCTTGGGCTGTTTTGCATAATTTTACTAAGGTATTTATATATGTATATGTATATATATATATATATATTTACTAAAAAAAAACAGTAAAAAAAATATTTTTTACTAAACAACCTTAGTTAGTCACAAAAATAAAGAAATATATAGTTTTTTTCAAATTGTATCACTTCTTGGTCCTCAAAGGGTTAAAAAAGGAAGGTGACCTTAACTTTGTGAAGTTTGTTTCTTGTAATAAACTTATTAACAATGGTTACAGTGAAGGTTGTTACCGCTTGTGGTTGTTTTCAAACTTCACTTGAACACAATCTCACAACTAACAGAAAGTTTCAATAATTGCCGCCATTGTTGCAAAACATAATTGCTAACACAATCTCCCCTTTATCGTTAAAGTTTTGAAGGGGTCGCAATTGAAAAGGGTTGCGAGTGTCGGAACGATCAAGAAGATATGACTTATCAAGTTGGCAATCGTGTGGATTGTGTGAGCGTTGACAAAAGACTGAATTAAATATGCAAAATAAGGTGACATGTGTTTGCATAGATTAAGGTAATCTTTGATAATTTTCCAGTCCTTTTTATTCTCTTCAATAAGTGAACCATCACTTATTAATTGAAAACTGTCGTCCCCAACTTTTCCGATGTTATCGATGTGGAACCTTTACAAATTCAACTCGTGAAATTATTATTTTGTAAAAGTGAGACGTATTACACATGACGTGTTACGTGTTATACAAGGTATATTATACCCTGTATTATACAGCGTATCTCGTAAGTAAGGTTCTAATCTTCGGAGAATGGTTTTCAGAAACGATTAATTTTTAATAATTTTAGTTTTTTTCAAAATAATATACACCTCGAGTAAGGTTTAACCGATAGAGTTCAAACTTAGCATGGTACTTATTAAATTTTATTTGTATTAAAAAAAAAAAACTTTACCGTTTTGATTTTATAGTTAAACAGCCGCCATTTATAAACACATAATTGGATTAAATGCTTAAGTTGTTCAATATAAATAACAATGGGAAATTTGATGACTTAATATTTTGTATTTTTTACGTACTTAAATGGAGAAAATGAATACAAATAATTCGACCACGCAGCTGAACCGCCGACGTGAGTTGAGCAAATTTCCAAAATTAAGTTTATATGTTTTAGGCTTTCAACCAACAATTTGGAAAATTGGTTTATTCACGACGGCGCTGAACGCCTTTGTGGACGAAATATATTAGTAGAGTTTGTTTGAACCTAAGCCTCCAGCTTCGACTCACGCGCTCCTTCGTTCCACTCGCAGGGGGTGGCTTCGGGTTATGAGCTTGGCTTCGCTCGCAGCGTAAAAACTCGGCTGTCGACCTCGGATTAGAAGATGCCTCCACGGTAAAATACACCACGTGGATTTCAACCAGGTATTTTTATGGTATTTTCGATTTGATCGATTGCGGGGGAACCAAGTGAGCTATAAGGTCGTAAACAAACAAAATGTGCAGAATAATATCCTACATTCATTTGTTTAGATAAAACTCTAAACACGTTCATTCTCGTACGAAAGATTTCAATAAATAGGTACTTCCGGTCAAAAGACATACTTCCGGATGTTGGATTTTTTTGGCTAACGAACTCGTCTGAGCGACGTAGACAACCAACATGTTTACTAAATTTGGACCAAATCGGACTTAAAATGCGGCCGCTAGAGTGCGAATACATATGTACATATATAGATATAATTTTTAATTACACCCCAAAACGTGTTCTGCTGACCTTGATCGGTGCTCATTTACTACTCCCGACCTAAATTCTTACCGTAAGGAAGGATTTACTGCAATAATTCATTTTTTATATAGAAATTCGCTAAGAAGTTCTCCCATTTAAATATCATGGGAAATGTTTAGGACTTTATATTTTGATTTTGATTTTTTTAATGTTACTGGTTTTATGTGTTTCTAACGTGAATGTTTTAATGTTTTGACGACCTCTAAGGAGATAATAACTGAGGATGGAGTTTCGGCTCCGAAACGCGTATTGATTACAATACAACAGAAGTCACAAGACGGAGCAAACTAAGGTAATTTATAATTACACTTTAATTTATATTTTGTATTTTTTAACAAACTTAAATGGAGGAAATGTTTAATTTTATATTATTGGGAAGAATCGGAATGTTTGGGAATTCAAATCGGTTCCCATTTATCATTTGTCCACGTTAACTGGTTCTCATAAACTAAGGGATAGTTCCTACATGAAAGTTATCCCATTTAAATAACTGCCTTAATTTTAGATGTCAGTTATTTTTAAATGCTGTGGTATATTGTATGCTTCTGTAAATCAGAAGTTTAAAATGACACTCCATTTGTTCAAATTGGTTGACATATTATTATTACGCAATAGGACGAAAAGACTTACCTCATCGAATTATTATATAAGACCAGTTACCCAAACTTCCTTTCTTGAGGAAATACATTCATAAATCCGCAGAAACACACTCTTCAACTCAAGGAAAGCTCCGGTTATAAAATACATATCACTGAGATACAGAATTGAGCAACCGTGTATTTATTTTATTTACGATTCAGGAGGGACGTTTTGCATATTGAGATCCGTATTGATTCTAAACTTAAATAGATACAATAAACACCAAATATACAATATGGATGTGAAGTAAGGTGTAGGAATATTTAAGATTTGTTAAAGATGAAAAACTAAGTAATAATTGTGAATGTCGTTTTGGTTTTAGAACATGGCTTACTCATTCATCACTTATTTTTATACAGAGAGATACTCTGTATAATACAGGGTGTATAAATGTGTAACACATCTCACTTTTACAAAATAATAATTTCACGAGCTGAATTTGTAAAGGTTCAACAAATTCATTGATATGAGTATATCAATGAAGAATGGTCTAATCATACCAATCAATGAATGGTCCAATCAATGAAGAACTCGCCCTCCCATCATACCTAAAAATACGTTGATTTTATGATGTTGAGTGTGTTGTTCTTGCACCCAGTAAGGGTTGATCCACTCCACAGACGCGAATTGTGTTTATTAACTTCCCAGTTAAGCTCACAAGTTCCTTCGTCCCTGAATACAATATCATTTAATGTAATTGCCCTGTCATCAATTTTACTCATTATTTCATCACAAAACCCTACTCTGTTATCGAAGTCATCTTCGTTCAACTCGCGAACAAGGTAATTTTGTCTGGTTTGTATTTAAATTGATGCGGTTCATTGCACTTTATAATTATTGACACATAAATACAGTAAATTTAAAAACCTCTGTTACACGTGTTACTGTTTTTCAGGTAGTATCTAAAAATGTTTATTAATTTTTAACAAAAAATGTAAATAAAGCAATGTTATTTATTTAAAAAAAATCACACTTCTAATTTTCAGTTACCATACGTTTGACAGAACACATTTATAACATTTTCAACGTCCATTTCTCTCTCTTTTAAGTTATTGGCTAAAGCCAGGCCATTAAGTCGGAAATCCACCTTTGTGCTCCTCAGGTACGTCTTAAAAACTGTAAAGCTCTCTCTGCCGTTGCAGTGGTTACTGGCTCATAGCTCCAATACAATGGTTAATTTATTTGTATTCGAATTAGAACTAAAACCTACTTTTATAATACCAGTACATAACAATTATTAATTACTTCGTCTCGCATTAGAATGCCGAAGTATTGAAATCATGCGATAATTTGTTGTGCGTCTGTTTTCCTGTATACACGATATAAGCACTCACAGATGTTGTAGAAAACTTCTGATGGTAACAAAATCTTCATAATTTTATTGCGGAGAGTTAAAAAGATTTTGAGCTTTCTAGCGTAAGTCGTAGCGCGTCAGGGTCACGTGATAGTGATCTCAACCCATGTACCAACACTTCCCACGGTGTCCTACGGTCATTTTTTGTATGTCCTTTATCGCCGCGAGGTTTCATTTGTTTCACCCCATTTTGTAATTCAAGTAAAGCTAAGTCAAATAATTTTTTGGAATATTTATTTACAAGTATACAGTTCAATTCTTTGATTTATTCTCTACACTTTCTTATAATAATATGTCATTTTTGGGCAAAGGATATATTCCTAAATTACTATTCAAAATAGGCCTAGTTTTGTTAGCAGTCTTGTAGTAGGAACATAAAACCTGTTGTTTTCAAAATAAGAAATTTGAAATTGATAAATATTTGTATACAGTTATATTTAGAACTAAATTACGAAACTTTTTTACATTTATGAAAAAAATTACAAAAAATGTTTACTACTTTTTATGTAGCCCTAAAGTTGAACTTTTTCCTTTCGATACTGAACATGATTGTTTCTTGAGCTAATAACTTTGTTAATTTTACTTCAATCATGTTTTTACTCTCGTATATGAATTCTTTGAACCTTTATCTACAAAAAAGCTTTTCGACGATTTTTAACAAACTTGAAGTTTACCGCCATTTTGTGAGCTTACCGTTAGAGATAAGGAAAAAATCAAGAATAAAATTTTACTGGAAATTAAATTTTTCGCAAAATGATATTAGTTCTTAAATTCGACTTACGGTTAAGCCACAAACTGGCTTTGGAAAAAAGCTTACACAGAAAGAAACGGTCCAGCCGCCATTTTCATTTTATTTAAGGGGTTAAAATGAAAAATGGAAAAACCGTATATATATATACATCGTTCAGCCTACGAATAAGGAACATTCATGCAGAAAATCATCAAAATCGGTTAAGGCATTTGGCCGTAATCGTGAGACGGACAGACAGACATACAGACGAAACGCCGAACGGTAGAGATAAAACGGAGACCTCGCTTCGCTCGGTCAAAAAGAAGAGAAGATTTTGGAGCATTTGAGGAACTAGAAGAAACATTGTCATTTATTTAATGTCGATTTCGTCATTTGCCAAAAAACACGCGACTAAAACATAGTATTCTACGAAAAAAATACTAAAATAAGGAAAGTTGGCGTCCATTTGGTCACGTTCACCACTGTCTCGGCGGAGACGGTGGAAAATCCGTTGATTGTAGTGGCAGCGAGTTGCTGCACAGCTACCGTCAACGGTAAGTAAACCGATTGTTTATTTTTCCAACCAATGTGTATGCTCTAATACCCTCCTTCGCGCCACTGTTGGTATGATGGCGACGGCAAATAATCCGTGACGGTCGAAAACTCCGTGTGTGTTCCAGGCCATACACTTTACTGCATCGTATATAAAATAAATTCCAGTGCTCAATTCGACCAAAGATAATGTCAGCAATATATTATTAATAATTTATTGTAGCTTGACATTTGCATAGGTGATGAAAACAAGTTGTCTTAAGAGCGTATTTTAATGTAAGCAAAATGCGAAATATTTTTCCCCTGGTTACGCCTATGCTATTATGTACCTGTACCAGTTATTAATAAATTTGTCATGGTAGGTATACAGTTATTATATTGTAATACGTACCGGTATACATATTATTATTTGCATTGTTTATATAATTTTTAATTCATCAGTGCTGTTTTGTTGTTGTTGAAAACCAGTTAGACAGTCTGATAGTGTGGAATTTTATTATATACTCTATACTAAAAATAAACAATATTACCAATTACTTTCACAGGAATTAATTTGCCAGTTATTATTTTACGTATTATCACAATACCTTTTGTAATATTGTGCTTTAATGTATATTGCTAAACTTGTCATTGAATTAAATACAGTTAGCGTTCATGGGATAGCTAAGTCAATTATGATCACGGTACCGATATTTAAAATAATAAAGCTAATATTATTATTAGCTACTGTTCTAATCAGTCAAACAGACCCACGAAACCACACAGTACACACGGTAGAACAGTAGGACACGTCCCTGTGACAACGACGTGACCTTGATCAGGACTCACTCGCCCCAACCAAAATATCACTCGTGCGATCTGACAACGTCGGTCTGATAATAAGCTACGCACCTGAACTCTAGTGGCTCAAAACTAACTCAATTTTCCCGTACCCTTTTTCGTATGGCAGTGAGAGATTTGGAGTAATTCTATGGTCTGTGATTAAATGACCGCACAAACAATTTCTAATCAAACCTTATTAGCGAATTTCCATGGGAAAAATGAGCTATTGCAGTGGCCCTTATGGTAAGACCCTAATTCGGGGTGTAGCAAATGAGCATCGATCATGGTCCCCAGAACACGTTTTGGGGTGTTATTAAAAATCATATATACATATGTATACATGATATGCATATATATATATATGCATAAATGTGTTCGCACTCTAGCGACCGCATTTTAAGTCCGATTTGGTCCAAATTTGGCACACATGTTGGTTGTCTATGTGGCTAAAAGAAATCCAACACCGGAATCATGTTTTTTGACCGGAAGTAACTATTTTTTTTAGATTTTTCCTAAGAGAAATGTTTTTTAGAGTTTTTCTACAAATATAAATGTAGGATGTTATTCTGCACATTTTATTTTTCTACACGCTTGGTTCACCCCAAAATCGACCAAAACCTAAAATACCATAGAAGTACAAGGTTCAAAGCCATGTGGTGGATTTTACCGTAGGATTGGAGTGCGAAGCACGCAATGCATTGTGTATTGAAAATACTCCCAATATGCGGAATGGCGTGCAAAGCCGCAATGCATTGTGTATTGAAAATCTTCCAATATGTGGAATGGCGTGCGAATCACGCAATGCTTTTTGTATTGAAGATAATTCCAATATGCGGAATGGCGTACGAAATGACAATATTTTCCAAATTGTTGGTTGAAACCCTAAAACATGGGCCTATAAACTTTATTTTGGAAATTTGCTCAACTCACGTCAGCGGTTCAGCTGCGTGGTCGAATTATTTATGTATGTGCGTTCCGGCATCACCGAACAAAATATTGTCACCGTCCACGTTCTACGACATGATGATAGTAAACATAATAAATTATGCTCGAATGTGATGGAACGTAATTACCAGCTGAAACCGTACGAAGGGTGATTTGATTGCATTGCAACCCTTAGATGCTAGACGTGTAAGGTTTCCTTTCTTATTGGAGTTAAAGTCTCTTACATTTCTCTTGATAAACCTATATAGTGCAATGAGATGTAGTAAATAAATGTCGACTTTATATGGGTTTTTATCTTAAACGCAAAAACTCTTTTATTAGTACTAGGTACTAGTTTGTCTTTAATTCAGTGAGGTGGTGTCACTGGCATGTACTTGCGGGTTAGGGGATATATGAATAAATGAATAAAAGGAATATCACAGGTAAAAATATTGAGATTTGTCACGACACGCAATTAAAACACAAAATAATTTAAATCTGAGTTTCCTAGCCCAAAACAGATAATGTGTTTCGTTCAGTAAACCCTTTTTGTTTTTCGCCATATCTTTCGAACGAATGTGAGTTAAAAACCAGATTTTTAGGTGTATTTCACGTCTATCAGTACATGTGCCTAAAATATATGCGTCGACTTATTCAAATCTTTTACCACTTAGAAGCAAATAATCGAAATGAAATTGTTTTTCCTTTCCAATACAGGGTGTTTCTTAAATAGGACGCCAAACTTCTGGAGTGCGTTCCTTTCATAAAAGTAAATACACGAATTTCCTATAAACATGTACCCTAAAACGCTCCGTTTTCCAGATATCCGCCATTTAGATTTTTACAAAATAATTCATGAAGCTTGGAGAACGTTTAAAGCGTAATTTTACTCCGTACCTCATGCATATAGTAATAATAACATTCATTTCCACAACTTACTTGAACTATTTAATTTTGTTGATTGGAAATTATACCAACCACAGCAACCAGTTATTGGTTTAGAATAAGATGAATACATATAAATACAAAATAAATCACTCAGTTCTTGTACGCGTTCTAAAACAACATTTGTGGCGCCACGGTAGCTTTGTGTGGTTACCACCTGCATGGTCCGGTCAGTCCTACCTAACGTTAAATTTGACATTTTTATGTACCTTTTTCTCAGCAACCACAATAGATAGAGACCTACAATTTTACCACATAATCAACTCATGTTCTACAACTTTAGACGTGGGGGGTTTAAATTAAATTATCTTCAAAAAAAAACTTTTTGTATGAAACTTTTTTCGATGTTTTTTACCTTATTTATTTTGAGTTTAAACGTGATATAAAAACAAAAACAATGTAAAGTTTTAATTCATATTGACGACTAATAAACACTGCAGGTCTCTATCTATTATGTGTGCAGAGAAAAAGGTATATATAAAGTTTAAAAAAACGCAACTTTCGGAAAAAACGCAAGTAAAGTTAGCCTATCTGTTCTAGTAAGTTACAGCTGGATACGAAGGCCCAGCAAATGATTCTCGCGCAAAGCAAAACATGTATACAAATATTTTTACCGATATTTCTCAAAATATTTCCCCACTTATTATACAAGGTGATTCAGAACTATACGGCTATGTCTCGGAAGCTCATTCTATAGCTAAAATTAAGAAAAACGTTAGTATAAACATAGGCCCGAAAACGTTTCGTTTTCCAGACATCCGCCATTTTTTTTTTTTGTACAAAATATTTCATATCTAGTGAAATGTTTGATTGGTTGCTTTCAAACTTGTCATGAAGTTTAACATAACCATGATATATCTCAAGAAAAACAAACGATTACATCCAATCATGTGTAAGATCCAGTTATGTGTAAGGCCCGTATACACTGTAAAACATTTTATAAAATTATTTCAAATAAAAGATTTGAAGAGGGATTCTTTTATAAAACATTTTGGACCTGTATTACACTACGTCAAAGATCTATGCAAAAGAAGGCGCTTTTCATTGTTGGACACAACTACAGAGTTTATTTTGGCTTTTTTAAATTTGTTTAAATACCAAATTAAAATGGACGATGAAGAATTCTATACTTCTGCAACTACACTGAGTGCTATCACGTTATTATCGCTTCTTTTGGAAATCAAAAATTTGCTTCTAAGTGTATTTATTTTATTTCTTACGTCTTGAACTGTACAACCAGGTTGCACGATGTTTATAGAATCTGCAATTTTTTGATAAAGTTTTTGTCTTTTGTTTCTATTTTTATACTCTGAATGTTTTGGGTTGTACAGATTTTCATGTAATTCATAATAATAAATTAACAATTTTGTTGTATCTACATTCCAAGTTTACTTTGTAGCCATTTCGTTATTTAGCTCAATAATTTCAACATTTCAAACTTAGTATAGTCGGTTAATACAGTATGGATTAGTCTGAAGCAAAGACAGAACTAATAAGAAAGATTGTCAGACGCGCCATTCCAAATATTGAAAGTACAAAGAAGAACAGCTAAGACTGTAAATAAATCAATCTGTCTTGGAAAGGAACAGTTCCTTAGGGACACAGATAAGGCTGGGAATAAATACATGTAGGTCCCTACTTGGTCCGTTGTCGCGTTTATTCTACCGAGTGTGTGTTTCTCGATGCAGGGCGAATTGCTTTCATTATTTTAAAAACTTAAACCAGACAGCTATATTAGGTAGAGATCCAGTTTGTGAAAGCTAGAATTTCGGCTAGGGTAGTGTGATGCGCCAACAGCGTGGCCTTAAGGGTCTGCTCCAGTAAACAAGAAAGCAACCGGAAACGCAAACGCCTCTCACTATATCCCTATCTAAACAGTGCAATTTCTTGCGCTGACATTGCCTCATTTCACACCATTTTATAAGTCTATCTTTTGTAATTGAGTGTTGAAAAAAAAACTGAATATTCTTTATACAATTTCGGATCCGGCTTGCAAATTATTTTTCGTTATTAATTTTTTATTGTGTTAGGAACATAATTCAAACTTTGTACTTAAAAAATGTCAAAATCAAAAGCATTTAAAAAAAATGTAAATTGCAAGACGGAAGCGTATTGTGACAGTGCTTGAAATGAGAGCTTGCAAACAATTTTATGATAAATATAAATGAAATAAATGGTTTGAAATTTACCATTGCTCTTATGGGATAAAAATCCAAGATGGCCGCCACTACAGCAGACCCTTAAATACACAGCCGTCTACCAGTGCGTTTACGAATTCATACACCGACTTCTAACCATTCCAATGACCAATGGTGACTATAACCAGAAACTACGCGCTACTAGTAGTTCCGTGAACAGTAGTAGACCTCGCTCTTTGAAATAAAAAATGTGGTTTTGAGCTTAGGTTAAAAATAGTGTGCCAGTAGGAAGTAAGCAGAAGGTTTAGCCAGTGAAACATTATTTTGCAATTCCCGCGATTCCGGAGTTTCTAGTTCTAGTTCTCGTTTTTTTTCTTTTCCTGAGCTTAACTGCTAAAGATTTTCTTTTAGGGGGCATTGTGTTTTATTTAGGTTAATAATGCGTAAGGTAGCTAAAAATATCGCGTTATTGAGGGAAAACATAGAATTAAATATTTACATACTTAAATAACTAAAACTTAACAATGTGTTTACAGTTCCATATCATATTCCAATATTAGAAATAATGAAAACAAACGATGTTAAAGCGTCGTTATAGTGATCTCAATCCATGTATCAACACTTCCCACGCTGTCCAACGGTCATTTTTTGTATGCCCTTTATCGCCACGAGGTTTCATTTGTTTCATCTCATTTTGTAATTCAAGTAAAGCTAAGTTTTATGGAATAATAATCTACAAGTATACAGTTCAATTCTTTGATTTATTCTCTACACTTTCTTATAATAATATGTCATTTTTGGGCAAAGGATATATTCCTAAATTACTATTCAAAATAGGCCTAGTTTTGTTAGCAGTCTTGTAGTAGGAACATAAAAACTGGTGTTTTCAAAATAAGAAATTTGAAGTTGATAATTATTTTTATACAGTTCTATTAAGAACTAAATTACGAACCTTTTTTACATTTATGAACAAAATTTAACAAATTTGTTACTACTTTTTATGTAGGCCTAAAGTTGAACTTTTTCCTTTCGTTACTGAACATGCTTGTGTCTTGAGCTAATAACTTTGTTAATTTTACTTCAATCATTTTTTTACTTGCATATATGAATTCTTTGAACCTTTATGTACACACGCTATGGAACACTTTTGAATTGGTTTAGAATAAACGTATAAAAACATGGTTAAAATACAAAAACTTTAACAAAAACGATTTTTAACAAATTTGAAGTTTACGGCCATTTTGTGAGCTTACCGTTAGAGATACGGAAAAAATCAAGAATACAATTTTGTTGAAAATCTAATTTTTCTACTCGCAAAATGTTAGTAGTTTTTAAATTCGACTTACGGTTAAGCCAAAAGGCTTTGGAAAAAAACAGAACGCGGTATTCAGACTAGTGATATACTTAAGTCAGTTGATTATCAAAAATAAATAACCAACATAAAACATATAGCCACAGCCAATGGGTACTAGAGTACAATAATTGATAAGTTGATTAATAACCATAAAAAGAAAATGAGCAGAAAACTCACAGAAACCCATAGCATTAGTGAGATAATAAATATATCTCGTCTGAATACACCAACTTTTTGCCTAACGTCCAAAAAAGTATTTTCATAAACACATCACATTATTCTTGCGTACAACAAATAAATTGTCAAAATCGCTGAGGCGTCCGGAGAAAAAATGTCCGGAGTTTTTTAAAATCAATTGCCAGGACTGTAATAAGTACTAAACAGGTCAGACAGGGAGAACGTTCATTGAACGTTACAAAGAACATCTTCCCAACAATAAATCTAACATTCAAAAGTCCAATAATTATGCACGTCAACTTGCCGAAAATAACCTTGGCCCAGGCGATTTCTACGCTTCGGTAGAAGCCCTACACAATTGCACCAAAGGTAGACTAATGCATACTAATGAATATCGAAATATATAAAGCATTCAAAAATAAACCGGACTTCATCTTAAATGACCAATTTTAGTTTCACTCCCACCATTCATACGATACGGCTACCAAATATTTACAGAAGACAAACAGAGATAACCATAGGTAGATCTCTTAACTTAACGTAATATCGGCAGTATTTCACCGACTAGGTCAGGTCGCGCACCTAGTTCAATGACTTACGCGATATTGAGTTTATGTGTAAGTTTTGTGTGTGTATATGTGTACGTCTTATTTATTTTAATGTGCGACGATCTCTTCGGAGTGATTAGGACTTGAAGATGGAGTTTCGGCTCCGAAACAAGTCGTTTTAATTGTTAACAATAAGAAGTCACGTGACTGACCTTAATCAGGTAATATTATTATTAATTATAATAGTGACTTGGTACCACAAACATGCAATTCAAACTAATATCTTTTGAATACGAAACAAGTCATACTCTTTCATTGTCCCTCCATATCTAAGAACAACTCATTTACCGTTTTTCTTTGAATAAATTGGTTCAATTTTTAAACTTCTGACTACGTTAATAATACACACACAATTGCAGTAGAGTTGTACCAGTAATCAGCAGAAAACCATTCTCAATATGCACTAGCACTTTGGTGCTTTCAAACAGTAAAATTGTAGTTTCTTGTGTTAAGTGTTGTACCACCTTATAAAGAAATATTGACAACGATTTGGAATGCGTGCTGGGCTAAGACTAAGATGGTACATACAATCCTATAAGAATTAAAACTTTACCGAGTACAGCAAAGGATCTGTAACCTTACCTTATTTAAAGTTGATATTGAACACCTGAGTTAGCTATTTACAGGAAATACAATAAATACAAATCATATAACAAAAAGTTTGTTTATTAAATTACTAGCAAATTGATATGCAAAAATCATATGCCTTTAAAGAAAAGATTTAAATTGATATGCCCTTAGTTATAATTGAAAAGAAATTTAAGAATAGTTTACCTTTACAATATTGATTTTGATTAAATTTAACAGATCCCTCCCCTAAAGTAAAATTAGAAAAACCCTCCCCATTTATAATAAAAAGATTTATTACAATTTATTAATTTTTACAACATTACAAGATTAAATACATTGCACCATGGATTTATTAATAACATTTGTTTTGTTGGCCAACCTTAATACTAAGTCAAATTAAATAATAAAAATAATGGCGTTTAATGATTTTCTGAGACGTCTCTCATGTAAGAAAAAAAAAGTTTTTTAAATTTAGAATGAAACCCTTGGGGATTGTAGTTCCAAAAATTTGCTAGCTGTCCCATCCAAATTATTTAATTAAAAGAAATTTAAATACAGCCTTTATCAGATTATTTTGTATTTTTCTTATTATAAAATAGCCTTTATTAATTTTGATTTTAAGACACAGGTAATTGATATTTTGAATTATATATATATATATTGCAACGACGCACGAGTTGCACGACGCTGGGGGAGGAAGTTTGTTTTCCTTTTGTCCCCACGTTGCGACGTCAACCCTGCAACGACAGACCTTTTTTATGACGTTCGGGAGCCACCTCTGCAATGTAGCCCCGACGCTATTGTCTGTCTGTAGGATTTCCCTACTTTGTTACAGAATAAAGAGATTATATCACCTACTGGAAGTTTAAGGCAACTTAATTTTAATAGCCTAGGTGATATAACTCTGGTTAAGATAACTATGCCTATAGTCACCTTAAATAAAAATATTTTATTAAATTCCTTCCAGTTATTCAAGTTACTATTAACTTTAAATTTGCTCAGCTCAGTAATTAATATTATATTTATTTGACAATCTCCGAGGAGTGAGAACAGTGGAACTTTACCTAGAATAATTAAATTATTTGTGCTTTGTGAACTTTCGTTGGAAATGCCAACTTTGCGTTTCCGCCCTTCAATATTGATCATACACTGAAAACAACCTATCATATATGATACTTAGATAATAGGAATCTCTTGAACAAGGTAAATTAATTATATTAATTGAAATCAAAAGAAAATTTATTCAATAAAAAACTCAAAATACTCTGTGGTTCTTTCCACTACAAAAACATAAATTTTAAACTAAATTTACTATTTACATAAATTTTAACTCTTTTAGGTAGAACCATTTATTATTCCTTTATACTTAATTATTCCTTCTTTTTTTAATATTTATTATTTAATGATTTAATTATGAAAATGATTTTATATATTTAATTTACAAGATTAATAATTTTATATTTTGAAAAACCTAATTTTTTATCTCAACCCAGTATCAATAATTATTTAAATTTAACTCAGGCAATATTTTAATAAGGGATATCGTAACTTTTCTGACAGACCTTTTATTACTGCGACCCTGGACTCTGAACACCTTTCCCAAGAATGTTGATTGAAATACAGCTTCCCTGAAGTCCGGTTATCGTTGGTGCGGTTGAACGTCTCTCGTGGTCTCAGCTTTTGCCTGGTTTGACTTTCCCTGATGTCTTCTAACGTTTTCCCTGATTTGGTTTAACGCCTTCCCTGATTTGGTTTCCGCTTCTTATTCCAGTAGTCCTTCAAAGTCCATGTGTGGTTCCAGTTATCGTCATTACATCAGTCCTGTGATTCCTGTAGACTACGTCATTTATAGATTTTTTGACGCGCCCGCTATATAATTAACTATAGCGTAATTCACTCAAACTGTTCAATCGTTTTTTCACTGTCTGTAATACTAACTGATTTTACACTGTCTTTGTTCATTTAACTCGTATTTACGTTTGATTAAATTTTAATGAAAACTGTTACTTGAAATATTATATCGCATAATATTATAATTAATTAAAATGTTCACTGTTTGATTGACACATGTCTTACTGCTGTCTTTATAAAACACTGCTTCTAAGTACGTTACTATAACATCGCATATCCGTCTAACAACGTCGATCTAAAGAAAAAACTCAAAGAGTGAGAGAGCGATTCCAGCTTCCAGAGAGCGATAGATACCTCGTTAGAGTGATAGATCGTTAGATAGCTGAGATAGGTCGTGAGATAGGTCTATAGATGCGCGGCTCCCGCTGTACTCCACTTATATAGCCTCCTTTGCCGCCTTCCGAGTACCAACTGCCTTTCCTATTTTTCTATTCCTTGTTCGATATCTTGCCATGCAACTTGCATTGATTTCTTTAAGTTTTAGGTTGGTACTACCCCCTCTAACTTCTTCGTTAGGCCTTGCCATCCGCTAATCTAGATCTCCCCTCCTAACATTTTCTCCTATTGTCTTACGTATTTTCCTCGTAGTTTTCCTTTAACTGCTTTTACGAACTTGCGGTTTTCGTAATCGTATTCCTGATACATTTTCCTTTCTTCTCAAACTTGAGTGATGGTCGTACTACGTTTGGTTCGCTTATGGCGCTGCCTCGCGTATTCCGCGGTTTTTCCTCACGAAAACTTTTCTGGTTTTGAAGGAAAATCCTTTTTCTTTTTTCTTCTATGTTGGTTATTATTTTATGATATACTAGCCAAAATTTCCATTCTGTCCGAAGATTTTTCTTCTGTTTTTGGGACTTGCAAAATTTGCCAAATTTACCATTTACTTTTGAATTTGAATTTTAACTTTAAAATTGATACTTTCGATTGAGATTTACACTTTTATACCCTTACTACCTTCTTAACACTATGTTATTATTTTTACCACCTTTTTCATTCTATTTTTAGCAAAATATAGGTATGAACTTTCTCACCTATTATTTTAATTAATTAACAATTTATAAACTTTTTATCTTATAAAACTTTTACTTCTTTACAACTTGTTTACTTTTTCATTTTCCCTTTTTCATTTTTTATGGTGCTTTTTCACCTTCAAACTTTAACAATTATCTCTAACTTTTAAAATACCAAAAATTCCTTAATTTGTTATCTAACAATTTTTATTCAATTTTTCTTACGCTTTTCAAAAATATCTTTTTCATTTAATTTTGATGAAATTTGAGAATTTCCTATAACTTTAACTCTTTATAACTTTAACATTTTTTATTTTACAAAATTGTGACTTCCATGAACAATGTTTCCACCTCCCGTGTTTCACATTTACCCATAAAATTCATCAATTTTATACTTTTATTTAACACCTTATTCCTGTATAAAAACAACTAATTTTTCTAAGTCTTTCAGGCAACTTGAAACAAGTTCCTGGACAAAAGTCCATCTCTGTTGACACAGTACAGTTGGCCGGGACTTGTCGTATTCTAATCTAGTTAAGTATAGGGTGAACCTCAACTTCTGCTATGAAATCTTGATTTTTGCAGTTTTACAACAAAACTCAATTTTTCACGCATTGCATAAGGTTTATCCGTTGCAA